>JARVGP010000884.1:0-26975 GCA_029876185.1 Mansonella ozzardi | reverse complement strand
TTTTTTTTTATTTTTTTTTTTTTTTTTTTTTTTTAAAAAAAAAAAAAAAAAAAAACGATTAGAGTTTAAGTAGAGAAAAATAGAGTGATGAATTTAAGTGTGATCTGATATTGACTTAATCTGATGAAATTTTGAATAACAAGGATTATGTACCATTTTCTTTAGTTTGATATCTCAACATATTTGCAAAATGTGCTTATGAAGTTATATGGCATATAATTTATTATTTTGGAACCAGATATGATCCCGATCTGACTACAATAATGTTTAACTCTTCTTAACTGTCCTTTGCTGTTCCAATTTGTTTCAGCCACTCTGTCGGTGACATGTTCATCCGCCGCAGATCATCAGCAATTACTCAACAACAACAACAGCAGCAGCAGCAGCAGCAGATGGCCGCAGTCACTGAACGAGGTGCTGCGAATGATTCAGTTACTGTACTGGCGGAAATTTTGAACATGGATACCTCCACAAACAAGCAGCATACCACCGGTATGTAGTCCCATTAGACCATCAGGCCATATTGTATCCTGGTTTCAATACATATTTCATTAATATGCGAAGTTTTTGGATGTAGGAATTAAATATGTAGTTAATCAATCTGCAAGATAGATTTCTTACGTTGATTATCTTGCCACTCCTGAAAATTGTGACAAAATTTAAAGCAGACCTGCAGATAGCATACCTTTTCTGGCAGTATAAAATGCGATAGTTAATGTGATTAGTAAAAGTAATATGGATAAATCCAAGATGGATTCTCATCTTAAAACTATCAACATTAAAAAGTGAGTCGATTCTAATTCTAAATTGTGACCACTCGGAATTCAATATTGCAAATAGAGATGGGAAGCAAGATTATTAATGAGTTGGAAATATTAAGGAATGAATAAATGCCGTCCATCTGCACAACTTGTCATTTTTGTTTTGAAAGAGGTGACTGACTTTCTATTAAATTAATAGAAATTTTAATAAGATGGAAAAGAACTTGTAATTAATAAAAAAAGTATTAAGTAAGATATCCTGATAATCACAAATAAATATTATTTGGGGAAGTGTGATCTTTGCTTATGACACGAATAGTTAGAAGACGACATAATTAAATCTCAGTATGATCAACACAAGCTTGATGAAATTATGATAAATAAATGGACAAATAGTTTCTGTTGACTTCATAGACTAATTATTCCCAATAATATTTCAAATTGTCGTGTAGTGGGATGTGCATCTCAGTTTCATTGATATTCTTTACTAATAGTAGTCAAAAGCCCACATTATAACCAAATATGTTTGAAAGGATTGCAAGAACACATAAGTTCTACAGCATCAAAATGCGGTGTTTTTGTTTCTTCAGAGAAAAAAACAGAAAGCAAATCAGTTCGTTCATCAAATTTCTGTTTTTTTTAAGAAGATTTACTATCGCAGACAAAATAATGTGGAAAAATTCAGTAATTTGAATAAATTCTCTATTACTTTCTTTTTTATAATTATCCATAATTATCCATTAGTTGTTGATAAAAGATAAACCGATGAAAATGGATAAATGCAGGAAAGATTTAAGGCTAGGTTCCAAAGTTCCAGAGAGACTAATTGTGAGAATTCTCTTGATGTGATGTTAAGAATATGCAGTACTATATGACTTATCATTAATTATAGATATTCTACAAAGCAGTGTTTTTGAAGATATCTCCAAGTTTGCATGTATCATATCAATGATATCAGTGTGTCTCAACACTCCCCATACCTTTTCTTTTTTTCCACCGCTCTATTATATTGTCTTCTTTGCGGATGCCATTGTTACTGTTGTGTTTCTTATCGAGGTTATTATCAAAATTGCCACTAATGGACTTATTGCGGTTAGTTGTTTCCATATTCAATCTTCTAATTTATATAAATTTTGGATTAAAGCATATAAAGACAATTTTTCGAAATTAATTTATTTAATGATTCATCATTCATTTAGGAAAGATTACCAAAGTGATAAGCCAAAAATATAAAAGTTTACTGAGTGAGTAAAATATTTGTCAACTTTGTTCTTTAGCATAAAGGAAGCTATCTTCGAGACCGCTGGTGTCAATTTGACTTCTTTCTACTCAGTTTGCACATTATGTCAGTACTACTAAGCGCTTACGAGCTTTTCTGTCTTTGGTTTCCATACTTAGAATGGCACTATCATCCATGGTACGGTGTTATAAGGGCTCCAAGACCGTTTATCATGATACGCTTTATACGTTCCATCATACGTTTCAAGTTACCCAAGAACCGAATCCAGCAGATTATCAAGTAAGTGTCTAAAATAGTCTTCAGTAACTTTTACACTTTCAAAAATCTACTTAGGTCAAATTGATATCTAAGAAATCTGTAACAAATTAAAAATATCAATCCAAAAAAGAAAAACAAAGCAACTTGAGAGTCGTCATATTCCTTTCTTGATTTTATTTTATTGAAATTTTCAATTTCTACTTCAGGCGGTCTTCACAGCAGATTCAGAATGTGACAATATTCTTCATGTTTTTTATGACATTCTACGCAATCATGGGAGTACAGTTGTTTGGTCGAATGAACTACCATTGTGTTCTACCGGGTACCAACGTTTCCAATGTAACCATCGCTGACTTGGCCATACCAGATACAATGTGTTCACATAAGGGAGCTGGTGGTTATGAATGCCCAGCGAATATGGTATGTATGAAGCTGGACATGAGCGCTCATGCTGAAGGTTTCTACGGGATGTTCAATGATTTCGGTAACTTTTAAATGACTGGAAGTTATGCTATTGAAATCAGAATATAATTATTCTCAACATTTATACTTAAGATGTTTGAAATTCCTTTTTTTCTTAAAGAAAGTGAATGTATAATCCATGTGAAGAACTTTTCAGGTTCTAGTTTATTCACCGTGTATATGGCAGCATCCCAAGAAGGATGGGTATATGTTCTGTATGACTGTTTAGATACATTCCCGTCCTACATTGCTTTTTTTTACTTCATCACACTGATATTTCTACTTGCCTGGCTTGTTAAGGTTTATCTTTTCATAGCTTTTCTTTTACGAAAAACTGGAACTAGTGAGAAAAGATCAAAATATTACTCAATAATAATTTTCAATTGAATAACTGGAAACCGGTATTTACTCAGAATTTAAAGCAAAGAGTCAGCTTACGATGACATTTATTTTAGAATGTGTTTATCGCCGTAATAACGGAAACTTTTGCGGAAATACGAGTGCAGTTTAGTGAAATGTGGCAGACACGTGAAATTACTATTGAGGATAGTTTCGCTCAGGTAAAACCAATCTATACAAGTGACTGCTGAAATAAAATAAAGCACTGCTAGTAATGACACTGATAAAAAAAAAAAATTGATTAAATAATGATTTTTTTTGAAAGAAACTGGAAAAAACGGAAGATGGATGGCGATTGACGGCAGTGGATGCAACAAAGATAAATCCTGACAGTGCTCCTAAACCGCTCTACTGGGTTAGTTGTAACTTGTCATTGATAGTTAACGAAATGATAATTTATGATAAAAAAAGAACTTATAAGTTTAATTGACTGCATTAATCGACGATTATTAATAATTAAATTTTAATTAGAGAATAATTTCTTCTACTTCTTTTACTTCTCTCTTTTAATTCTTTTACAAGAGACTCATTCAATTAGTCGCAATTCTCTTTTACAGTTAGTTCGTTCGGCGATATTTCAAACGTGTACAATGGTGATGGTGGTGTTGAACGCTGTCATTAATGCGTCTCTTGTACATAAGCATGACGCAAGTGATTCACCACGCAAGCTGCTTTATTACTATATAGAGGTTTCTACATTCATTATTTTCTTACCATATTTCTGTAGCCATATTTGTGAAACGTAATAATCAGTGAGAACAGATAAAAGAATATTCCAATTTTTCTGTTACTTTACATCCATTTTTCTCTTACAGTTCACAAAGTAATTGTTAGAGGATAGTATAGGTAGGTTTCACGATAATATTCAACGTGGAATGCCTTCTGAAAATGATCGCTTTGGGATGGAATGGATACATAAGACTGCACAAGTTTGAATTTATCTTATGCATTGGAAGCACATTGAACATCGTGAAACCACTCTATTCAATGAATCTTTTTACGTATTTCCAAGTTTTTCGTATCGTTCGACTCATTCGCGCTTCTCCAATACTCGAGGATTTCGTCTACAAGGTTACAAATTATCTACCAGTTTAACGAAAAAAATTATATTAAATTCCATTAGCATTATAAATTCTCACTTTTTGGTTGCTGAAAGTTCTTCTTTAGACTGAACTAAAAACTTACAATTTGTTGCACAAATAGAAAGTGGTGATGAAATGAGTGGATCAGTTGAGCGAAATCTTGTTTACAATCTTGCTCTACATACTTAAATAACTTTTTCGCCACCTACAAAACGTGATTTTATGTGAGTTAAATTGGTGAAGAAAGAAATACAAGAGATAAAAAAAATAATAAAATATATAATAGAATGATTTTGAGAAATGGTCTACCCAGACACGAATAACTCTGTACACAGCCCTCCCAATAAATCAAAAACCGAGTGAGCATGATAATTTTGGCAGTTTACTTTTTGGTTCAGATAATTAACATTACAGATATTTGGACCAGGAAAAAAGTTAGGTGGTCTGGTAGTGTTTACGATGATACTACTTGTTATCACTTCTGCTGTTTCGCTACAACTTTTCTGTTATGTACCAAATTTGGATAAATTTCGGACATTTCCACAAGTAGGCTTTTTTTAATTTTTCTCGCGATACTAATTTAAATTACAGTCATGAGTTATGTTTGATGTGCTTTTTAGGCATTCATGTCAATGTTTCAAATAATAACACAAGAGGGATGGACAGATGTAGTAGTAGAGATTTTACGTACCACAAACGAATCAATGGTTCCATTCGTTGCTATATATTTCGTTGGATATCATTTGTTTGTTACTTTGGTATTTTTTTATTTCTTTCAATTCCTTACATATTTTCAATATTTAATTTTTGAACTAACTGCTTCATTACAGATCGATATTATGATGAACTGGAAAAAAAGCTGTTTTCATTTGATTCTGATTGGAAAAACATAGAAACAGTTCAGATCATAATGTTGTTCGATTCGTGAAACACTGATGGCATCACTATCATTTCAGATTGTTTTATCATTGTTCGTTGCTGTTATACTTGATAATTTGGAAATGGATGAAGAGTTGAAAAAAGTGAAACAACTGAAAGCAAGAGAGGAGGTATAATGCACCATGCACACATTATCATCGAAATAGCAACCAAATCGTTATCTTCTTATTCATAAAATATACTGTCATGGTAAAAATTCTGAAAAAGAAGAGTTGAACAAAGGAAACTAAAATAATACGACAGGAATTATTTGCAGACTACATGTATGCGGACAACACTTCCTTGGCGATTAAAAATTTTTGATAAATTTCCAACCCGACCACAAATGGTCGAATTACGAAAAGTGTCCGGTGAATTCCCATTACCAAAAGTGCGACAGAGTTTTACAAAACAGTTTGCAGAGGACAATACACTCACATACAATTCCCATTCTGAAGGTGATAATTTTCTTTTTAAAAATATGATAGAATCACCTTAGAGTGTCAATGCTTTCTTGTTTTAATGCTTTTTTAAATTAGTTTCCGACAGTTTGAGATTCTGTACGTGTTTTACACTTAAGATGGATGCATTCGACAAAAGTCATCACCAAATATAAATCATCTCATTTTGCTTGCTTATCATTTCAGAATCAGATCTTTACCAGAAACAGCTATTACGTAATGTTAGAACATTCTTTCGTGGCACAGCTACTGTACGACAAATCGGTCAGCTTTCAACAAAATGGACAATTAACATTCTAATCGAGTATGAGCTTGCAGTTACTCATTTTGGAAATAAACTGATTCAATTTTTGTAACATTGTTGTGATTTGCAGAGAAGCAAATCGAAATCGCGCTCTTTTTTTGGATTCAAATCAATTCATTGCTCAACTCGGTCAGGTTGGCACTCGAATATGGAGGGATTCGAGGTTTATTTATCATTTTACTCTTTAATAATATCCATTAGAAATTACCGTCGGTGCAACGATTAATTTTGCAAATAAGATTAGTTGTGACGAGTTTTATGATGAAAAATCACTGAATCTTACGGATAAAATATCACTACAGAATTTTACGAAAAAAACATACAGATATCATAATAGAAGTATAAATCGACCGATAAAAATGAAAGTTGTTTACGAGCACCTGAAGGAAAATGGTGATGTACAGCTGGCAGATTCAGCACCAAAAAATGATTTAAAACATGGTGAAATTGATGTCAAAGCGTTACAACAAAAGCGGCAGCACGCAGAATTAACTAGGTTGTTTTGAGTTTCTTATCAGAATTATTATTATCTGTAGC
This sequence comes from Mansonella ozzardi, assembly GCA_029876185.1. Taxonomy (NCBI): domain Eukaryota; kingdom Metazoa; phylum Nematoda; class Chromadorea; order Rhabditida; family Onchocercidae; genus Mansonella; species Mansonella ozzardi. The sequence continues at coordinate 20,553 of JARVGP010000884.1, read as the reverse complement.
GATAATATATAAAGCCGATGACGATAGCTTTGAAAAATATACATACCCTTTTTAATCTTGCATATTCCATAACTTTACTGGTTTAACCAACCTTATCAACTTTCCAAGCTAATTACTACCTTCACCATCCGAATAATTTATTCATTTCATTAACACCACTTTTTTTTTCTGATATTTTTTTTCTGATTTTTTTCTGATAAAAACAAAAAAGTAAATCATGCTTACCTTATATTAAGAGTGATAATTGTTTACTTACTTTATCTGATAGGAGTTTACTTATTTTTGTTTCATAGTCAATGTTTTGAATATAAATTTGCTTCGTTAATATTTTGAAGTATATATCACTAATTTGAGGAATCGAATTGAAGAGGAAATTCGCGAGAACCATCCTTTTTTCGATCGTCCGCTTTTTCTTATTGATCGGGATTCACGTCTTAGGCATATATGTCAAGAAATAGTTTACGCCAAATATATGCCTGATAAAATCGACTCAATTACTGGAAAACCGATACAGCAGCGCTATAAACAACTACAGTTAGTTCCTTCATACATTTCAAACTTATATCAAGTTGTTTAGCATTCTACTACGCTTTCATCTTTGAAACATGACTTAAAAAACCACAGAAAAAAATTCATATCAGTAATTATTGGCTAATGATTTGAAAACATTTTTATTTTGGAACATGAATGCCCGATACCATCATCCCTGTTTAAATTTCCAGGAAAACATCTTTTTAGCGTCTTTTCAGCTTTCTTTTGATTTTACTGAAGTAAAGCCAATAAATTTATAATTCCATTCATTCGGAAGGGCATGATTACTGAGAATGCACCAAAAAATACTTTGCAGTGAGCTGATTGGCTTATTGACGTATCTTGACTGGGCAATGGTGTTTTTTACGGCACTTTCCTGTTATTCAATGCTATTCGAAAGTCCATGGCCAACTACGGGCGAGAATATGATCTTCAACAATCCTTATCTGCAGGTAGTTATATATATATATAATTTGAAGAATTGGGATTAAAATTGCTAAATCATATGATTAGCTATAAATTTTTCAGATTTGCGAATATGTATTCGTCATATCGATGACTTTTGAACTTGCTGTCAAAGTGCTTGCGAATGGATTCATTTTCACGCCAAATGCTGTAGTGAGAGACGTCGGTGGCGTGATGACTCTTTTCATTTACATTGTACGTTCCTTCTAAACAATGTGTTCCTTGTCATGTTTTTTTGTTTTTTTTTTTCACTGGTCCTGCTAATCAAAAATACCTGAATTCACCTAAATCATCTTGAACGCTAACACATTTAGTCTATACTTAGTGATTTTTTATTCATTATGTACGATATATGATCGTCTCTCTCCAGCGATAGACTTGCGATACACTTATTCCCTTGACTATAAGCATGATTATCGAATAGAAAAGATTAAATTAAATCATGAGAGTGAAATTGTTTTCATTCATTTTATTCTTTTAAGGCGATAATTACCAGGTAATACGATGATTACCGGGAAATTCAGATATGATTCTCACATTTTCTTCGATTTTTTTTTCCAATTTTTAAAAGCAAAAAGTTAGTGCTGAAAGTAACGAGAAAGTTAATTAGTATAAAACAGTATCTGAACACTGTGCTGCTGCAATTTTTTTGTTCGCTAATTCTTGATTCTAAATTAGGCGCTTTTTATTTTACAAGAAAGTATCACTGTACATTGATGATATTATGCTTAATAATTCTCATTGTAACTTCAGAATTAACAAAAATTTATCTGTTATACATCCATGATGTATCTTCTAATCATGTGTATTACAAATTAATCAAATTACTCTGTAGTTATTATAGCAATATTTTGTCGAATAGTGAATAGGAGAAATGATAAAAGGAGAAGTGATTATTTGAAACTTGAGAAATTATATTTAATCGAAGACAAATTGATTTATATGCATATAAAGGAGCAATGTTACAAGCTTTAATAGTAACAAAGAATTTCAGACGAGTGTTATCTACTTAATTTGGATGCCACGCCATGTGGAAATCAACTCACTTGCACAAATGATGATGATTTTCCGAGCCATGCGACCGTTACGCATTTATACGCTTGTACCGCACATCAGACGTGTTGTAGTAGAGTTATGCAAAGGATTCAAAGAGATTCTCCTGGTACTTCTCCCAATATTCTGTTAAACACATTCATTCTCATTGAATTAGTGATACAGATGATAAAGATTGTACATTTTAGGTGACTACTTTGCTTATTTTGCTCATGTTCATATTTGCCAGCTTTGGAGTTCAGATCGCTGGTGGTAAGTTAGCTGCATGTAATGATCCAACGATCACTGAAAGGGTTCGTTTCAATGCGCTTCAATAAAAATATCTCATTGATTGTGAAATAATCTTGATGAAATTCGATTGCAGGAGAAATGTTTCGGTATATTTGAACAAAAGGTCTTCGTCACACGAATGGAGGTGTATGGGAAAAATGACAATGAATTGCATCCTAAAATTTGGGTGCCTCGAGTTTGGTAATATTAAATAGTTTTATCTGTTGCCATATTTTTAATTTATTTAAAAATCAAAAGTGTTGCAGGACAAATCCACGAAATTTTAATTTTGATCATATCGGAAATGCCATGCTGGCACTTTTTGAGACTCTATCATACAAAGGATGGAACGTTATTCGTGATATATTGTGGATGAGACAAGGCCCTGTAAGTGCCTCACATTTTATGCATCATTGTAAAGCTTAAAGCTATGTTACTCTATCATATTTTCATTTTCCTGTTTCAGTGGGCAGTGGTCTTCATTCATATATATGTGTTCATCGGTTGCATGATCGGACTTACACTCTTTGTTGGTGTCGTCATTGCCAACTATACTGAAAACAGAGTAAAGCTTGTTATGATTTTAGTTTGCAATTTCATTTAGGATTATTTAACTGAAGCATTTCTTTTTAATTAAGCTTTGATAAATCAAAATCCTATTTAGTCAAGTAACATAGTAGCATTTATTAGCATTCAAGTAGCATTTATTAGTTAACTAGCAATTTTCTCTTGCTTAAAACTTTCAGAATATATTTTGTTTCAGCATTACTTTATCGCTGATTCTTACATTGCAGTAATATGTGTAGAATAAATTCAGTAAGAATTGTACAAAATTTTGCCATATTAATGTCCAACACCATTTTACTGAAGAGCGTGTTTTAGGGTACAGCACTGCTTACAGTAGACCAACGACGTTGGCATGACTTGAAAGCACGTCTGAAAATGGCACAACCTTTACATGTTCCTCCGAAACCAGCGGAGTCTGCTAAGCTTCGCATTAGATTATATGAAATCACACTAAGCAGATGGTTCAAACAGGCATTTATTTACATGAATCTGTAGGTGATAAATCAAAAAAAAAACAGATCTGTCTTTCATTTAACTTTTCCGAGCCTTTTGAGATCGATGAGACACTATATTACCTCAAAATTTTTTGTTCACTTCACATTTTCCAGGTATTCGCCATACTGGTGGTGATCAATTCAGTGACCTTGTTCATTCCATGGAATGTTGAGGAAGAGAAGAATAACTACAGGGCTCTCGTCTTCATGACAGGTCTATCGGCTATTGCTAATATCCTTTTCACTATTGAGGTTACTTTTCACTTTTCTTCTCCTTTCTCAAGTTCGAAAAAAAATTACTTTGTTAGTTTTTTGTATCCTGTTTTTCTTGAATTAAGTTCTTCAGTTCCGGAACTTTTTAATTTTTTCAGTACAGTTATTTGTAATCATTCAGAATCCTGCTTAGTGCTTGATTGTGTTATGAGGAAAAAATCAGTTAAGCAGAGTAAGCACTGCATATTGTTGATGAATCAGAGGGTGCAAATAATTGAAACCATAGCATATAAAAATTAAAAAAAATTCATTTTTCAGTTCTTTTTATGAAGCTTACCGCATATGAAATTTGGCTTGTTTTTCATTTGTTCATTAAATGTTACAGTCATCAACATCCTTGGTGAATTAAAGCTGTTTCATTATCTTGAAATGAATCACTTTCAGATTCTGTTGAAAATGATTGCATTTACGGTACGTGGTTTCTGGCAGTCCAGACGAAATCGAATTGACCTACTGATCACAGTACTCGGGCTCTTTTGGATTTTCACTCACTTCATCATGGCTTTACCCGCCAGTGCTGTTGGAGGACCTACAGAACTCAAAGAATTTACATATACTTTTGGATATTTAGTGGTTATTTTGAGGTTCTTCACCATTGCAGGTTAGAATGATCATTTTATTTCTTATTGCTTTTCGCATTAATCGCAAGCGATCTTCATTAGGAAAAATTAAAACACTCATTATATATTTTGGAACCATTTTTCATTTCAGGTCGTAAGTCGACTTTAAAAATGTTGATGCTAACAGTTGTGATGAGCATGATACGAAGTATGTTTATTATCACAGCAATGTTTCTTCTGGTGCTATTCTATGCTTATACAGGTGTTATACTCTTTGGTATGGTCAAATATGGACAAGCTGTTTCGAAGTTTGTTACTTATTGTTTATTCTTCTTAATTTCTGAATTAGTCATTTTCAGAGACGTATATAAAGATTCGCTTTCCCAGTTATTGATTTTCTATTGCATACTGTATCTTATACCGTTGTTACGATTGCAAATAAAAAGTTTTCCGGTGTGAGCCATAAAATATATTCCTCCAAATCGAAGCATTTTTTCATCAGAAGTTGTCTAATCCATTGATTTATAGTCTCACAAAATAAGTGAAAGAATTTATTCAGGCATGTGAATTTTCGAAATGGTAAAGAGGCCTTAGTGGTACTATTCCGAAGTGTCACTGGTGAAGATTGGAACGATATTATGCATGATTGCATGGTGCATTTCTAAGCATTTGTCTTTTAGATTAATAAAAATATACACTGAGATGAAGCATCTCTGTAGTGATTATTGTGCCACGGACTTTTAGCTTTAGAATGAAAGCGAGCATTGTGCAACAATACAAAGAAGCACTTTAACCTGTCTATTGTGACCTACATTCCTATCGTTTCAGAAAGAAAAAAATTCAAAGATTTTTTTTTAAGCGCAGTCCACCACTATGCTATTGGAGAAAAGGCGTCAGTTACTGGCAAACTGATTGTGGCAATTACTTTGGTGCCATCATTTATTTTTGCTCTTTCTATCTCATTATTACTTACATCGTTCTAAATCTTCTCGTCGGTTTGTTTAAACATAATTCTTCTAAATCAATTTTAAATTTCTTTTCTTCTCGTCAAAAATTCAATAGAATAGATCTAAAAATTATTGTTACAGCTGTGATCATCGAGAATTTCTCGTTGTTTTATTCAAGTGAAGAAGATGCTCTTTTGAGCTATGCAGACATTCGTAATTTTCAGCAAGTTTGGAATATGGTGGATGTAGAACAAAAGGTAACTGTAACAATGATTAAAAACAATTGTTTCATCCTTAAATATAACTCTTTTTTCGAAGTATCGGGCAACATTTGGGCAAGCAATACGCCGATTCTGAAAAACACTGCTAACTATTGCAATTATACGTTTGCAGCGTACGATACCAGTTCGTCGAGTGAAATTCTTACTACGCTTATTGAAAGGTCGACTAGAGGTTGATCCTAACCGAGATCGCTTGCTATTTAAGTACATGTGTTATGAAATGGTTCGACTACACAATGGTGACGACATCTCTTTTCATGATGTTTTAAAGTTAGCTAGTTTCAATAATTTTTGATTTCTTTTGAAAAAACTGACCATTCATTACTTCTATTTCTTTTTTTTCTATCGATCATTTCTGCTTATAACTGTACTGTATGCTTCGATTATTTTTAATATTTGTAAGAAAAATAAAAAAATATTTCAGTATGCTGTCGTACCGAAGTGTAGATATACGGAAATCTCTGCAGCTTGAGGAATTGTTGCATCGGGAGGAATTAGAGTATATCATTGAAGAGGAAGTAGCAAAGCAGACAATACGTACATGGTTAGAAGGCTCTCTACGACGTATCAAAGCACAGCAAAATGTGCCTTTTTCTATTTTCATTTAATTTATTAATAATTTCGAGCATTCAGTCTCATCCATTTATGGAAGGGAAGCAATACGGTCATTTGCTTTTATTTCGCAGTACTTATCTGTTTACCATGAAATGGTCGTCTAGTTTTCTGTTGCATTACATTTCTGGCAAGTATACAACTGTACAGAATTTTCTACTTAAGAAAAATGTTCTTTTTAGTAAACTTTTTTCTGCAACGATTGCTTTCAGAAAGATATTCCATTGATTGCACATCTTCGACCCTTTCTAAATGAACAACACAATATGTCCTCGATGTTACAGTTAAATCAGGTCCCAAATCAAATGAACGCAACAAATAACCTTCAACAGGATCAGTCGCAACAACTTAGTGAATCGATGGATAGCGAGAAGGAGGAACTGATTAAATGTAAATCGACTAAAAAGTCACGGCGAAGTAGCATTCCAGAACTTGTTGGTGTTTGTTTTTTTTCGTTATGCATCCAAGAAAAAGGACAAAGTACAGCAGCAAACACAGCATACATCGTTTTATTAATCTCGATTTGAAGCGATTAGAAGTTTTGAAAGCTTGAAACTTGAAAGCAACACTTTAAAGGAAATGGGCGGTCACTGAGTAAAATTTTGTAAGAACCTATTCCTAATATTTTGGGATATTTTTAGAACAGTTTCATAGTAGATACTTCTGTTCGTTAAAGAGAAAGGATTGTTTGCTTATCTCAGGAAATGCATCACATCTATAATCATAGTTTAATTTTCATCAGTTTTGTCATTGAAAAAAATTTTTGAAAAAATAGCAGATATATTTCTTACAAATCTTTATTTTTGTTACATTACTGATGAAATTGCTATAGATGTCCTGATTGTAGGGAGCTGCAAAAAAGTTTATTTTTACCGGAAGTTCCAGCGCTCGATTACGAGGAGTATCTAGTGTCCAATCGGTAGATCGGACAAGTTCTCGTGATGAAAAGAGTATGAAATCTTTATTGAGTACTGAAAGAAATATAGCAATCACTCGTGATGAGAGGAGATCAATGAAAGGTGCTCAAGTTAATGTACGTACACCATTTGTTACTTTCATCCATTCACATTATAAGAAATTAACATGTCAATGAAGAAAAGAAAAAAACTTTCCTGTTTACTGTCAAATTGCGCAGCTCTGCATGGTTTGGTGTTAATTTTTGTATGGAGCACAGAAAAGAAATAAGTGCCATTTTCAGTTACCAACCAATGAACAACTACCTGATGTTGAAGAATGGAATGAAGAAAACATCAGTAGTGATGTGTCTAACTTTGCCGATAGAAGATATTCTGAAGAATCTGTCCTTCTCACTGCTAATGAATTGAATAACGGTAATATTGTATCATTTCTTTTTTGTATTATTTATGCTCTCTTTTTTATTTGCTTCGTTTTGTTACCTACGGATCAAATTTTTTTCCTTCGTGAATATGAAGATAGCTTCAATAATAAAGCTGAATAATTTATTAAAATTCTCACTCCTACTGTCATTTTAAAAAGATTGCCGGAATTGTTCGAATAGATTGATTAAAGAAAATTGTACTAATCTGCGGTAAGCAAAGCTGGCAGCAATTTCAAAATCGCCACTATAAGATAAAAAATTAGATGAGCACTTGTTATTGGGCTTGCATCTATCTTACTTCTTCAAGTGATGTTTGTTCGAAAGACATTTAGCAATTACGTTTACTTTTGTTTTTTTTTTTTCAAATACTTTTATTATTTGTGATGTATTTCCAGATGTGGTCTCATTTACCAGTAAGCTTGTTAACACTCCCTTTAAATGGGCATCCTCCTCAACTGATGAAGAAGATACCCATGTAAAGGAATGGTGGTCCGTCTTCAGCTAGCAGTTGGTAAGATTGCTGTAGTCGATTCAATGACTTCATTCTTCCATTATTTCACATTATCACTTGCGTTTATGTATTTTTTGCAGAATATCAGTGGTTCTATCCATTTCATTAGTAAATAACATTCCTAACTTATCAATTGTAAATATTCGCACTCTTGCGTAATTTGCTTGAGCTAAACATTTTGAAGTTGACAGCGATAATTAATAACATTAAAGTATTGGAATATCACGCTTGCAAGAAATTAACGATTTATGAGAAGTGTGGGCCAAAGAGTATCTTGCAAGTTTGCAGGAAATTCAAGTCTCCATTTTTCTGCATAATGGAATTAAAATTGCAAATTTTGCAGTAGAATATACTTTATTATCCATCTTCAAAAATTTGGTTAATTACCAACTTTTCATTTGGCTTTTTTGTAAGAGGTGCTTTAATTTTATGTGTCACAGAATAATTCAGGTAGTTCAGTGATCAGTTAATATGAGAAATTCTGAAGGTGGTAGTATTGCAAAAAATATGAGCAGGATTTGGTGAATTATTAGCTTGAACGTGAATTATGCTATTTCATCATTTTCAAGTAAAAATTTAAATAGAAATGCAAATGAAATGTATGAATTGAATTTATTTTCTGGAAGCAACGTTTGCTTTCTTGACCAGAAAACTTATCAGGAATTAGTCTATCGAATATAGAAATGAAGGGACAGCAGAATTTAATTGTGCGATTTTAATAATTCCTTGTTTTTTTAAAAATATTTCTGTTCTAAAAATGAACGAACAGAATAGAATAGTTAAATTGGAAACTTCCCATTACAAACCACTGCCTTTAACACAATTATCGGTACAAATATCTTTTAATTTTAAATATTTAAAATGATTAGTGATTTGATTTCTCGTATAATGAAGTTATGAATGTGATAATTTCCAGATTGCGAAATTTCATTTCAATCTCAAATTTTATTTATTTTTGATAGATTGTTGAAATTGCTATAAGTTTTTGATAAAAAAAAAATTTGATAAATTATCATTATTTTTTGACTGTCAAAGCAAAGTAATACGATGTTCATAATCTCAGTGCTGATTAATCTCTCAAAGAAAGTTGACATTATCATCTCAGTCATACTGAAGCTATTTGATCCAAGTATTCTTGTATTGTGGTATGTTTTCCAATAATGCAAGTTATTTGCAATTTAGATGACATATTTTAGGATTCAAGTTCGAACGGAATATTTTTAACCAAATAAAACGCAACTGAAATACGCCAGTTTCAGTCTCAAATTTTCAGTTCACTTTAATTTCGTAATGACTTGATATTTCAATTTCACCTAGTTGGATAGGAATTTTTTCCGCATAATTTTTGGAAAAAATCTGTGAAGAAAAAAGATATAGACAGTGATCAATTTTTTGATTTTCTCTTGCTTGAACTTAAATGTGTTGAAATCTTTTATCGACTTCCGAAATTCTGAAAATTTTTTCTGTATTTTAAAAACTGATGTGACTATACTTGACTAATAGCCGGAGATCTGATCTATTGATAGTCACTTTTAAATAACCCAGAAAAACCACACATATTTTACATTTGTTAATTGATGAAAAGTGATTATCATCAACAACTACTAGTATTTCATAAAGTCCTATCATATCATCAAGATGCAGCAGAAACCAATAAAATAACACTGTAAGACACGAATTTCAAAATAAGATTATCAGATTATCACTTGGTTGTCGAAAACCGAAGACGAAATTTGCGCTTTCAACAGACGAAAAGCAAATAATGTAAAGGTTGTTTTTTCGACTTTCGAAACCCTAAAAATGTTTTAGCGCTCGCTGGAAAAATTTTCATTTGTTCTTTCCCAGTTTCTTAAGCAGCAGTTTCGATTTCAATTTAAATAATTCAAAAGAGCTTGAAGCAATGCTGATCACTTGCTAAATGATTACCAAGGAAAAGTTTTGTCCAGTGCCGATAAATAGGAATGACTACAAAGTAAGCATTGTTGATTTGGAAAATGAAGTTTTAAACTTCACGAATTTTTTGCGTAAATTTCTTATCACTCTTATCATGCTGGTTTTCTAGCAGTTAATATGTTCTTATTAACACGACTCCTTCTCCTACCTCTTTAATTTGCTATTCCAGAGAAAAGTGAAGGATATAGCAATATTCTAAATTTGTTTACACTTAGCAAACTAATGACCTTGTGAATGTTTTAGTTGAATAGATTACTTTAATTGTCACTTTTTTTGCAAACAAATTGCAGACATGTATACCACAAAAATCCACCTTCAAAATACAATTTTTTCGTTGTTTGAAGAACTTTAATTATTGAATGTCACTTCATATATGTTATCAAATTACAAATACTTCAATTATTAAATGATTATGCATTTATTTTTCAAATGCTGTAGTAATAGGCAGAGATGGAATCTTGAAATTTCATCCTAATTCAATTTAGACCTTTAACTTTGCAAATATTTTCCAAACACTCAAGAACACATTGAATTCGTGATAGCAGAAGCTAACAATTCAAAAATAAAAGCAGAGATAACAAGACGAGAAAGCATTCATCAAAAAACTACAAAATTGCAACATCAAGAAAACAAGATGGACAACACAAAAGTAATAGAACTGAAACAGTTACAAAACATGAAGTGTTCGAAGTATACGGATTTGTGCAGTGATTCCATTTTTCAAATGCAAATTAGTGATAGAATGTGTATGATCTATATTTGATAGATGTAATTCCAAAAGTATTTCTTTACAGAGTTAATGATATAAAGATAATTTAGAAATTCCTGACTGTTCCATAAGTCACATGGAAAGATCAAACTATAGTAACAGTAAAACAATATAAGCAGTGCAAAAATTATACAGTCAAGAATATGCCATAATTCAATAATCAGGTAAAACTGTTTTGATGAAAAAAAAAAATATTCCACAGTTGAATTTATAAAATACATTACAAAATCACGGAACGTTGAGAAATTGATCAAAAAAAGTAATTGTGAGTGATGATGGACTGCTGCCACATTAAGAAATTAACAATGACGTGTTTCGTAATGATGGGATCAGTAATAAATAATAACGAAAGAACCATTTTTTCGTCGTAATTGTCAAAATATTTGTGTACAGAGAAAAAACTTTCGGATAAATCAGATGAGAATTGGTAAAATTTAAGATAGATTTTAAGAATAGCTGCAACAGCAAAAAAGAAATGATAATGATCAAGCAGCGATAACAGATGTTTTCAACTAAAAATCAAATCTGGAAATCGAAATGAAGATTAGCCCTGCACACGATTACATATAACGAATAATTCATTTACGTATAGAAATAATAAGAACAACGTCCAATTTTTTAAAATTTATACAAAATTATCAAAAATAAAAATTCCAAGAACTAATATTTTTTCAAATTATGCATGTTTTATAAAGTGCGATAATAGAGAAATTATCCTATCTAATTTAACGATAAAAACGTTGTCCCTTTACATAAACAAGAAAAACAAATCATTATAAACATACACGTGCTGATCAATATACCCTACAAAAAAGAAAAACAAATTAATAAATCATTTTGCTAGATAAATAAGAAAACGTTTTTAAAAATTTTTCTTTGAAAAATTTTCGGAATTTCTCACAAAAAGGCTAGGACTTTAAAATTTCTAACTTTCTTAACCACTAACTTATTAGTTAGTGATTCGACTTTCAACAAAATTTACATAACAACACACGCAATATTTCAACAATAATACCATTTTCCATCCTGGATGTTTCGGAGCTCTTAAAAATAATGAACGAATGAAACAACAAGACAGTCAACGTATAAAGCAGCGACAACTGAAGGCTCACAGAATGATTCTCAACAAACTGTGCTTGAGCACGAATAACAAGAGACCGATAAAAGCAAACTATTAGCTTCTAATTCTAGCCTTTAAAATTCAAACTTGCAAAAATTAGCAGCCAACTTCGAGCCCACGAAGAATGCTAAAATTTTTACTTTCAACCTACATAAACGCAAATTTAATAACAATGAACGGAAAAATCTTTTTATAAAAGCAATTTATATCAGCTAAAAAATATAAGACAGCAAAATATACGAGATTTGTGGAAAAGGCTCAATTGATCTCGTAGATTTATGATTTAATGTTCAAGTTTGATTTATTTAAAAAGCCAAATTTCATACATCCAGCAAAGGGTATTTATCACTCATTGTTCAATATGCATCTGCATGGTTGAACATGCCTATCGAAAATCACTTATTTTCGAATTATGCTAACAATATAATGATAAAAAAATTCAGCTTAAAACAACAGATGGAAATTTTTCCTAACTTAAAATTTCGACAAATATTAATAAATTCTGCTGCCTTAGATCTAAAAATTGTAAATAATAGTTATATTAATGACACATCGAGAATATACAAGATATGTCAAAAGATGTATATATATTTTCATACATACATTTGACTATTTTTCCAACATGAATCCAAGAAAATTTGATAACATATTAATTTTCGCATCATAAATTAAACAAATTCACCGACAAACAACCTGACATTAATTCTTCTGGTTTTTCAAAATGCTGAGAATGTACACTTTTTTGATTTGCAGTCTTTAATCTATCACTGCGATTCCTGAAGACTCGGCGAAGGACCTAGAGTAAAATATATATATCGCTAATTATTAAATGAGGATGGCTGATAAATTTAGTTTTCTACGTCACTATTTAACTGCCCATATTAAGATAACTGCAAGTTTTTTTTCGGAACTTGTAGATAATTTTAGATATCACAATATGCAATGAAGTTTAATATGTTAAAAACAAAAAAAACAGATAAAAAACATCGGAGGTCAGTATCCTTAACAAAACATATTTCATATTTGATCTCAAGACGAAATCATAACTTTGAATAAGAAAATCTAAATGCACTCAAGATTTAAAATTCCACAGAACATTTTCTGCACTTGAAAATTCAGACAATGGAAAGCAGTAATTTTGAAGAAATACACGAATGAATGGAGGCTGACCGAAATCTGATTGAAGAAATAACATCCGAAAAAATAAGAAATTACCTAAGTTGAGCTTCTGCACATACCCTGAGTGTTGGAAGCACTTTGCCCATTGGTTGGCCCAATATTTAGTCGCTGTGAAAAATCATTGATGAGCTGTCCAAGCCTCGCTTGAACGGCTTGTGACGATTGAAAATTACCAAGTACACGGACAGTCGTTGCTTTTGGCGTTTCATCATCACCTGCATCATCCGGAATTTTTACTTGCGCTCCGGTCATACGCTGTAGCTCGCGGACCTAGAATATTTCAGTGAAATCACTTCAAAATTTGAATTCTTAACTTCAGTACGATATATTAGATTCATCAAAGATTGGAACTAACATTTTGGCCTCCTTTTCCAATAATTCTTCCAACAAGTCTGCTTGGCACAGGAATTTCGGTACATAATCGTACCTCATCTATGTAATGGCAGCTCTGTTCAGCAATGCGTTGATATATCCACAATTGTGCCTAAAATTATCACACCTTGCGTCAACTATAATATTAAAACCAAAAATAAATGTGAAAAAAATCTCGCTCACTAATCAATGATTTTAAAAGCAGCCCTAAAAAAACAATTGACGAGCTAAGCATATCACGAATAATAAAATAAAGTACTCTCCGCCTCATTTTCTATTCAACCTTATTCCTTTAAAACTGAAAAACACCACACTAGATAGGCACTGTTCAAGTCTTCTCGAAATTATTCAAAGTCGAAAAACTACGTTATACTGCTGAGGATCGTTGCCAGTAATCGTTACAAGACGTTCCTCAGCATGCGCATTCTTATCTTTTGTCAATTTTGGTGACACTGCCTGAAAATAGATTCGATTTATAATGGAGTGTATATTATAGTCAATAGAAATTTCAAAAAGAAATAATGAAAAATCGAAATGTAATGATTAATTCAACATCTTCAAGCGATATTGACTTAAAATTTAAAGAAAACATGACCTTTTCCACACTTTCTTCTTTCTTCCCATTCTGCTTTTCATCGCTGCTACTTTCATTTTTACCCAATTCATTAACCCTTTCCACCGTTTCCTTCTTTAATGTATCGTTCACAGTGATGTTATCCTACGCAATAACATTGATCATTTTCTTCGTATTATTAAAAACTCCAAACACTCATTTAAAAATTTATTAAACTCATTAAGTTCTCTGGATACTGAAGTAAAACTATTGAACCTTATCAATTTTTTCACTGTTCCCTTCTCCTTTACTTTCCTTTTTGTCTTTATTCGTTCCGCCACCTTCAATGCGGAGTTGCGCACCTGTTAGCCGTATTGCACTCCGAATATAAGCACCCTAAAGACATCATCAAAAAAAAACATCACCAATCAGTTTCATAGACAAATTTACGAAATTACAAATCACCTAATTAAAAAACAGTTTTTAATGCACTCCTTTCGCCAAAAAACCAACGATAGCTAATTCTAACATGCTTTTCTAATATCTAATAAGGCAACTTTTGGAAACTACATATAACTAAATATCATGGCAAAAGCTAGAAAAGCTAGAATGGAAAAATTGGCTATTACAAAGGGAAAATATTAACCTGATTTTGACGCTTTTAATTTAAACTCTTAACGATTCAAAACTTAGCTAAGAATCCTAAGCAGGTTTTCTCAATCTCGAAAATCCTCGCATATTATCCTTGATCCCGCCCTTTTCTCTGCACAAAGTTTTCAAACGCGACTGACCTTTGCACCAATGAGGGCACCAACCATGTTATTTGGTACCCACATGTGGACAGTGCGAGCTTGTTGCTGGCTTGTAGCAGCTGCGGTAGTGCCAACTGTACTGCGAACATACTGAGCTCGTGGAACGCCGGCAGCGGCATTTAAAAAACCTGCTTCGCTCATCGACGTCATTAAAGGCATAGTTGCTGCAGCATTCGAACTTGAAAACATCATCTAGAACAAAAAAAAACGCAATGAAAAGTTGCAAGTTTAGTCAGTTAAAATAAAAGACTTGTCACCCAAATGTTTTTTGAAAGGGCTAGACTAACAGAATATCTTATGACCAGTTAAAAAGCAGTCTGAATTGGAACATAAACGAAAAATTCAAATGCTCCAGATTGACAAAATCTTTCAAATCAACATTCACAAAGTTTTAAAGGCTTGGAGAAAAATTCCCAAACTGCAACGTAAAAAATACTATCATAAAACCCTCTTTAAAATTTGGAACTAACCCGGCTGTTCATGTCGGCTTCAAAACTTAAGCGTAATTTCTGGCTTATTTTTTGTTCCGCTGCAGAAACAATACTCATTGTGGGAGCTTTCACAGTGACTGTTCGTTCTAGGTGTAACGACATATCGGATCCATACAACGACGAAGCACCATAAGATGGCATCAAGGCGTATGTGTCACGTGTTAAAGTCGGTTCACTTGAATTATTGTGATAGAAATTTCTTTATTTTAGCTAAATTTCCCAGATATTATTGATATCAACAACAAGAAGGTCCAGTTGCGCCAGTACAAAATTCAATTCAACACCAGTTACGCAGATGCAATTAAAAGCTTACTACAATATTTAAGCTAAATTTTTTTATGCAGTGCTAAATAAGCTTATGACACAACTAAACAATAAAAAACCGACAAATACACCGATTCTTCCGCCATTAATTGCTTTGAAGATGCCGATAAACTACAGTACACCACAAAAATGGAAAAATAAATAAAATGTAAACCAACTTCGATACATAAATATGTGCGCCAGTCTCTTCCATAATCTTTTTGATTGTGATACCACCTTTGCCAATCAAACGTCCAACCAGATGATTATGAGCGCGAATTTTCAATTCGATATTGGGACTGAAAATGCTTTTCAAATCAAACCAATGTGGCTTGGAAAAAGCTTAGACAATCAGTGAATAAAAAAAAAAATTTTCTAAACCACGCAGTAATTCAAAATCCATCAAATTTTCTGAACATTTCTAACGATGACTTAAATACTTACGAGAGATCGAGTTATATTTAAAGAAGAAAAATCTTACTGTTCTGTAATAGTGTTGTCTTTTTCCATTTCCTTCCTCACAACTTCTAGAATTTTGATACATGCTTTCGAACAACCCTCCGGTTGTCCCAAAATCGATATAACCTATAATAAAAATGACCAATATTAAAACTATGTGTTGTTCCTTCCAAGATTATCAAAGCTTTGAAACTTAAAAATTAAAAAGAAAATTAATAAATTTTATAATAAAAACAGAAAACCTTTTCTGTATTTTTAGTAAGTTCACGTGCAGCTTTTTGCACATCGACAACACATCGCGCTTTGGATTCTTTCGTAATTTCACGAATGCTCGATCCACCCTGACCAATGATGGCTCCCACATATCTTGCATCAACAACAATTCGTAATGGCATATCCTACAAGTTGCAATTTTGACAATTAAAGAAGCTCGTATTTAACGTATAATGAAAATTGCTAGATTCAAATGCACTCAAACTTATTCTGAAATATATCCAATAAGAAGATTTTGCTTGAAAAAAATTCATGAACGATAATTAAAATGACGGTATAAGTATAATTAGGAAGTATGTAGGAAAGCACTACGTGTACGTTGCGCAATGAAAGAAGTATGCCTGAGATCCAATGAAGAAGATGGAAAAAAAGAAACTTATATTGGAAGCACATTCCAAAATATGTTAAGTAACTGATCACCATCTGCAATAAGCATTACAAATACACTTGCATCTCCTTCTTGCCTAATCATTTCCTATTGAAGAAGACAGAGAATTTGAAACTTTGAAATGGCAACCTGAGACGAAGGCAAACAGTGATGTGGTGTAAGTGAAGCTGCCAGTGGTGCAATGCCTTGAGCAATACTATGCGGTCCATCACTAGAAACAGTTCCTGACTGATGTATGTTTTGATGCGCGATACTTCCCGATGGTAGGCTGCCTTGGTGTACACCACTGCCACGACTTATACTGTTTCCACCAACCTCATGACCACTTTGCCGTTGTTGTACACTATTTGCTATCTCTGTAAATATTTTTGCTTCAATACCAAATGAAAAAAATGCAATTGTCACAAATGAAAGAACACATCATAAAATAAATCCTATGAAAAATAATAAAGAATACCCAGACGATAAAATAAGGCACACAAATAGATGATAAAAATTAATGCTGGAAAATTTTTTTTAAGACAAAGAACAGATCTACAATTAGATATATCCATTTTAAAAGGACAGAAGATTGCACTAATAAATTAAGAAAAATACGGAAGAAATTTTTATACTTACGGCCGGTGCCAATGGATGGACGAGAGTAGTGACTTGAACCCTGCTGAAATGTCACGGGATGATGTTGTGGAACTGCTTGATAACCTGAAAAAAATTTAAAGATTTACTAGGTACTAAGATATTCTAAACTATGGAAACAGTACCTCACAAGCAATTTTACATTAAAATAAACAATATAGTACGCGATGTCTGCCAAAAAATAAAGCATACACAGCGTTACCACCTTTCTGATATCTCTTGATTTGGTTATCATTTAGTCAGGCTTTCTTTGGCCCTTCTAAGTTTCGTTTGCCAGTATGCTGTTTTCATCTAATATAAGCTTATTACCATGTTGTTCAAATAGGATATTTTGTAGAAACCTGCTTTTTCTTTTCAGTTTTTTTTAATAAATGTGAAGAAATACAGTGCAAATTCAAATTGTAAATGAACGGAACTATAGAAAAAAACTGATTTTTGTAATTATATTAGATGCAATAGTTTCGATATTATTTTCTAAATAAAGAGTTATCTGGACATTTTCTGCAAAAAGACATACTCATCTCGTCATAATTATATTTCTGTAAAAAAGAAATTTTTTTCTTCTGTACTGTCAGAAGCAGATCTTTGTGTACAACAGGATTAAAATTTGAAAAGTCGGCCTGAAGCCTCCAATCTCCATTCCTTATTAAAACCAGTTTCTTCGGTTCCGACTTTAATGTACGACATAGTTTGTCATCTATTCACACAAGTAACAAATTAGAGAAGAGCACAAATCCCATACTGTTTCGGAACTGGTAAGAGATTTAGTTAAACAAAGCCTCAACGAAACGATGCCTTTATACTATCATATATTCTGGTACTGCTGTTTTCGTTATTGCTGCTTCCGATAAAAAGTCATTAAACTAAAGTTTTGACCTAGAAATACTGATTTTTTTTGCAAATACAAATATAAAAAGGAAAAAAATGATGAATCGAAAAATCCAGAAAAGAACACATGAAAGAAAAAGATCATAGGGAAATGTAGCAGAGACTCTTATAATCTGAAAATTAATATATCTCAAGAGAAATCTAACGAAAACAAAAGAAAAACAACAAAAAGTGCACAACTCTGCACAGTTCCAACAAAAAAAAATGGAGCTCAAAAATGAAAAGCAATTTTATCACTAACAAAACCATTGAGTAAGAATAAAAGAAAGAAATAAATAGAGAACTTCAGGCCAACTTTTTAAGTTTTAATTCCACTGTCTGCAAAGACATGGCCTAAGATGAAGGGAGGAAGCAGACAGAGCGTTAAAAGTTTCCATTTAAAACTATGAAGCACCGTTAACTGTATAAAGTAAATCTTGCTCTAACTAAATTTTTATTAGACCAATATGAATAAATTTGTTACATAACTGCACCAATTAGATTAGATTAAAACTGCACATTTCTGAAAGATTATATGAAAAATAGTTAGACCGGCAAGAGGAGTGGTCAGAACTTTATCGCTTATGTAAAAGTCTTCCGAGTTTAATTCTATGCGTTTCGATTTTTTTGGTTTCTTTATTCAGTATCTTATCAAGAGTTCTAGGGATAAAAAAGTTTTCACAAGTGTGTCATCACTAATTGGGATTAGTCCTCACTAATAGCTAACAAATGAATCACTGCATTTTCATCAAAAAAATATTACCAAGTTCAACAGAACACAGCAACTGATGCGTGAATAACAGTTTAGTTCGCAGTATTGACCCAATTTAAAATTGCAAACATTAAGTGTGAATTGCATGAAAATAAAAAGAGAGTATCAACAGATCATCGGTTGCAAAAGGGCCCCAAACTTGATATTCATTTGTAATTTAAACGACGGACACAGAATTTTAATTCAAGTAAAAATTTTTCCTTCAAATTTTGTTACTTTTTGAATTGCTTTTAATGGGATATTCTCAATAAACGATCGAAATATCAAGAAAAATCCGTAGATGTTAGTTAAGTAAAAAAAAGTAAAGAAAAATCTGTTTTTTACGCATACTGTGTTAAAAACTTGTTGATGATGCCTTCTGCAAAAAATTTTTTGAATTAACTATTAGTAAAGTGCCAATGAATAAAAAGTTGGATGATTAGAATTATGAAGAGACATACATATACATCTTTCCAACAAATCACATCCACTGTGATCTTAGCAAAAATTCTCAATAAAATAATATGAAGCAGTTATATTTCAAGCCCCAACCAAAAGCTCACTTAATAAAATTAATTATTGAGTGATGATTTCTATTACTTCTACGTATAAATTCGATCCTCACTCAACAGTCAAGTTATTTTTGTTATATGTTATCATGAAATATCATATTCTACTTTTCGAGCTATTATTTTCGAAAGTCGTATAAGGTACAAAACGTATAAAAGAGACACAAATATTTTACTATATATATATATCCACCAATCAGAAGTAATAGCACTAATAACATCTATCATATCTTTTTCAACCTTTTTCGGGAAGCCATTTGATTGACATAAATATAAAATTTTTTAATTTCTACTGCAGAGGTATTTCTATTTAAATTCTAATATCCATGCAATTCACTGTTTTTATTCATTTCCAAATTTTCTCACTTTAATAGATAGATAGGAAATATCTTCAGCGACGTCAATTGCTGTTCACAACACTAAGCTAAAGATGGATATAAATATGCAGTAAAAGTAAAAATCGGTCATTCGCTTTTTCTAATTGAAAATACCATTACAACAAAGAAAACTGGGTAGGAAACCAAACGAGACCTAATAAAAATTAGATGCTTTCATTTTCAGTAAGCTGTTACTAAATTATAAGAAATATTAAAATTAAAATGAACCTGCAATGTATGGTGGTTGACTGGGATATAGATTATAGGGCGTTGTGGTGTAGACATGCTGTTGCGCTTGAGTCGATCGATTTCCAAAATGCTCCATTTGTTTTTTAATTTGTCCTTTTTTTTGGAAAAAACTACTTTCACAGTCCAACCACTGCTATCTACTGCAAAGAGATAGCTAAATGTTATAAAAACATTTCACAAACAATTTTTCAACTTAACGAATACTTAAAATGTGACAATATCTCTTTCCTCTTTTATATTATGGAAGATAGTGACAGAGTATCGCCCGAAAAGATGTTAGAGGTCTATTAAGTAATATCTCTTTTGAACAGTAATCACAGAATGGTATATGCTTAAAGAGAGTTCGTTTCCTAGCAAAAGCGTTACCTCAGTGAACAAGCTCCGGTTGCAAATCAATCCTGTCACTGCTCGAAACAAAACTTCCTCAGAGATATTGTCTCTCAATCACCTTATTGGAAATAACGCCAATTCTTTACAAATAATTTCTGGAAATAATTTGTATACAATTACAAAAAAAAAAAAAAAAAAA
>JARVGP010000883.1:0-27220 GCA_029876185.1 Mansonella ozzardi | reverse complement strand
ACACACACATACATACACACACATACATACACACACATACACACATACGTACACACACACATACATACACACACACATACACACACACACACACACACACATAATGGAATGCTTATTTGAAATCGGAATACAAACAAATGAAAAAAAATAAGTAATCATTTTTTTAATATTCGAAATTTCAAAAATGATTTCAAATTATTTGATAATTTTTTAGTTTTTTGATAATGTCACTGCTGGGAAAAGAATTATCCGATATTAGAAGACGATTACATGATCGCAAAATGTCGCTTGGAAGTGTGATGAAAATTGGAATACAATCAACGACGGTAATATAAAAATAAAAACCGTTTCTTTATGGGATAAAAACATTAGTAAATGAAAATGGTAAGATGAAAGGAAAAAAAGTAAAATATTATTTCTGCTGTAGAAAATATAGAAAACAGAGATTGTTTAATTTTGCAAATGTTCGAATTTCTAATGAAAAGTTTTTAATTTGAAATGAAATTGAATCTAATCTTATTAAAAATGAATTTGAACTGAATATGAATTGATCACAAAAAATAATGTCTATATAGGCAATACACGATTTGCATAGAGCTGGCTTCGTACATCGTGATATTAAGCCAAGCAATTTTGCGATGGGTCGTGATGAGAAAGCAAATATGTTGTTTATGTTTGATTTTGGCCTAGCACGACAAATTATGTTTCCGGATAAGGATGGAAAGCTTAAACTTCGTGAAGCCAGGAAGAAGGTTTAAATTAATTCTTTTTTTTTTAACTGATTATTCCTTGTTTTTCCAATTTAGACATAACAGTTTAGTAAGTGAAAAAAAAATTCACATTTTGTTGAAACGGTTTTTACAAAATTAGTTAAACAAACCGGAATAAATTGCGAAATGACTAAGCTTCAATTAATTTCAACTTATTGAATGACTAACTATGTCAAATTGAAATATCACTAATTGTATTATAAAGCAATTAAAATTACACTTAATTTGCAGAAGAAAATTCATGTTGATTATTTCATTTTAAAAATGAACAAATTTCTACCTTTCAAGTTTAATTGTTTATTCAAATTTGCGAATCCATTCAACATTTAACATTTAACACAAAGTAGTTCGTCAGTTTGCTGTTAACACTAAGAAATTCAATAAGATTTTTAAATTATTCTAAAGTCGCAAATATTTTTGGAAAAAAAATCAAACATACATTTAGTAATTTATAAATAAAAACAAAATTTCATTTAAAACTCTTAGAAAAACATTGAAGAACATCCGAATGGCATATTTTTAATATCTGAAATCGGAAATAATTTAAATTCAAAAAAATAAAAAACTATGTTGCGCATTAATTATTGTCCGTAAAAATCTTTTAAAATTTGTTTGCATTTGTAAAATTTTTGATTTTTTTTCAAAAAAAATTTTCAATTTTGTAAAATTTAATAATTAACCAAGTTTTGTCGAAAAAGTTTATTCAAACAATGTTGAATTTAAGTAATTTTTGTATAAAATTTATTAATTGAGCAAATTTAAAAATTTATCAAAAAAAAAGAAATCATGGGATTTAGGTAGCATTTCGTGGTACGGTACGATACTGTTCATTAAATGTACATTTGCATTTGGAACAAGGAAGACATGATGATTTATGGAGTAAGAATACATTCAAAAATTTTTCCCGTTTTGAAAAATTTTATTTGAAAATGATGAAGCAAAAATACAATGATTCGACCGATATTTAAAAATCAGGAAAGAAATTTCAATTGCAAAAAGAAAGACAATAAATTATGTTTTAATTATATAATAAATTTGGTTCAAAATTATTAGTTAAAGAATATTTTTTGTAACTTTTAACGCCATTAAAATTTTTTTTCAACAGAATTCTTTTTTTCTTTCAAAAATTTACTTTGATTTTATAGAAATTTTTTTCTTTTTTTGCTTCTCAAAATATGTATTCATGAGTTATAATTATAAAATACCAATTTCTAAATTTAAATAAATTTAAAGAAAAGTTCTGCACTTTCAGTTTATAAATTTAAACCAATACGTTTGTGATTTGCATTCATTTCAAAATATAAATTTCTGAATTTGGATAAAATTAGACAGAAGTTCTATCTTTTCAATTTCTAAAACTTTAATTGTATCTATCAACTTTAAAATAAAAAATTTCTAAATTATTTAACAATGAAATACAAAAATTATCTATCCAATTTATGGGAGCGAATTGCCAATTTTTTAAATTATTTATCTTCCAATAAATTAAACTTTATACAAAAATTCCGATAAATTTTAAAAAATATGAAATAATTCGCTCAACAGGTATGTTCTATATGTTAATTGAATTACTGTCATCAACATTACCATGGAAAGGTTTGGCTCGAAAAGATAGCGCTCATGTAAAGAAAACAGTTTCGGATCGCATATTACTGGCTGTAAATATTTTTTGTTCATACTGTGTGTTTTATCAATTATTAATTTATTATTACTGATTGTCTATACTGATAATTTTGCAACTTGATTATGTATAATTAAACCTATGATTTAATGGTTTAATTACAAATCAATAATTAAATTTCGGTTGAAAAAAACAAAACAAAATAAAACCAGCTAATTGTTTATGTTATTGATTTATCATTGCTAATCTAATCTAATACTCAAATAGTTGCACATAATTAATTTGAATAATCTGAATCGAAAATTTAACCAAATGAATTGCATACAATTAATGATAAATTAATTGTATAATAATCTGATAACTAATTATAATTTAATGATAAAATTCTTAAATTATGAAGCAAAAAAAATCTTTCAGGGATGTCCGGATTGTTTTGCTGATATAAGCAATCATCTCAAAAGTCTCACTTATGATGACACGCCAAATTATGCAATCTTTCATACAAAATTCACACAAGAATTAAAAAAACTAAAAATTAAACCGTAAATTATAAAAAATAATTATTATTTTTCACCGAACGATTTAATTGGGTCACTTTTATTATTTTTTTGGAATTATTTTAAGAAATAAAAAGTTTTATTTAATCATAAACGACACATTTTCCTTTGTTTTGTACTTTTGACATAAGAATTGATATTTTTGAAATATGTTATATTTGTGAAAAGTAATTAAATTTAACAAATTGCAATTTCAATAAACAATCGAATGGAGCATGTTAGTAAATAAGAAATGAATAAATTAACTTGTTGACAAAAATTTCCAAACGAATTCAAATATTAACAGAACGGATCCATTTGAATGGAATGAAAAAGGTTTTCTGAAGCATGAATCTGGTACGACTACTGACAGTGAGAAGGATATTAAAAGGGAAATTGATAAGGTAAATGTCTAAGCACCATTTTTTAATTTTTTCTTGTCTTTTTTTTCAAAACTAGTTGGGATTTTATTCTCTTTCTCATGTTTAGTGGAATATATCACACTGATAAAATAACAAAAATAACATTTATAATAACAATAATAGTAGTAATTCGGAATTCGGATTGATAATAATAATAATAATAATAGTAACAATAGTAACAACAACAATGACAATAGTAATAATAATAATGATTACAATAACAGTAATAATAATAACAATAATTATAGGAATAGCATTCCTTCAAAAATTTTTTGCAAGTCAAGATCATGACAAACCTTTTTCCGGGAAAAAAAATTAGAAAGAAGGATGTAAGCATAAGTAAATGCATTAGCAGCATATTGCGCGCTTCAATTATTGGAATTCGGACTCTCATTTAGGAAGCCTGTTCAAGGCATGCTTGACTTTTGTGTAACCCAGAACATTATTAATATTTAGCAAATCAAAAAAATAAAAAAAGGGAATTTATCTGCACATTGAATATATCACTAACTTCTACAACTGTCCAATTTCATCTACGAAATGTTTTGAAACATTTGGTGAATAAAAAAAAAAAAAACCATTCCGGAAATTATTCATTGCATTTAATCCTTTAGCTTTTAAAATTAATTGTTTAAAAGAAAACCAAAAACGAAATGTTTGACGGATATTTGTAGACGGAAGATACGGATACACGTCATGATGCGGATGAATCTGTTCAATCGGAAGAATCCAAAGCAGAAAATGAAACAACCGGTTTAGCAGGCGAAAATACTTTAGATGTTTTAGAAGGTGAAAAGAAATGAAACTTATGTCATCATTTCATCCTTTTTTATTTTATCGTTATCAATTATTTATCATTGATAAAGTTAACTTTCATTTTTCGCATTATTATCTATACTTAAAAGTTCGTTCCCAATTTCCCTCAAACATTATTCTGGCTTTTCTTTTGTCCCGGAAACCCATAGGGTTAAAAAATTATAAATTCTGTTAATTTGAAAATGAACTTTGATGTAAATTTTCTTTAAGTGTTAGAAAAGTAAAAATTTTCCACTCACGCGCTTCTGTTCTGCGGTTCATTTCATTCAGACTTGACTCAAATATAACTAATAGTATTTGTGCTACAGAATATTTCCATATCTCTACAAATATTTCACATAAAAATGTATGAAGGTTGGCTATAATTTTACTGGACTACCTTATGAAGTTTCTTGCAGTATGCTAATCGTAAAAACTTATTTTCGGGCAGATAAAGTGAGCAAACCTGGGAAAAATTGCAAAAAAAATGAATTTTAATAAAACATTCCTGCTGGGGTATCAAAACAAAACTTGTGATTTTTGTCACTGATGCAATTTACATTTGACATATTTAAAACATATTCAATTAATTTGTCGGAATGATCACATCATTTCAAGAAATTTCAAGAAAACTGTCAGCAATTTTATTGCTGCTTGTGCAGAAATGTCATAAAAATTATGAGTATCAAAAATTGAGAGATACGCTATTGCAAAATTGAGAAATATACTGCTAAAACACAATTACTTTCATGACGACCAAATATTTGAAAAGTAAACAGATAAAAAAAGATACAAAAGGAATGAATGTTAAAAATATTTGATGAAATATTGACACTAATTTGTCAATATAAAGCACTTCAAACTTAGTACGAAATCAAGGATTCTGGAAGATGTACAGTCCTTATTTTTGAAAACTGTCAGCATCTACCCTGAGATATTTTGCATATTTCCCTCAGAAATATTTTTATTACCTAAATATAGTAGAGGTAGGCACCTACAATAATGATACAATCAACATATGCTAGATGTATAAATAAAACTATAAAATAAAAATTAATCCAACAAAGACTGGTCCAAATCACTTTTTGAAGACCTATTTAAGAATTCGAGAAATTCAATAACATAAAAACACAAAACAACCCATTTTTAAATTCTGTCACAGCTAACAGCATCACATTTGCACATATCTATATAAGCTAAAAATCAGATTTCCACAAGCGAATCGTGCGGTCGTTTTCAAGCGCTGCTGATGCAATGATATTTTGCGTTGGATGACAATCAGTACACAGCACCACATCTACAAAAAACAAATTTTGCTTTTTGTTAACGTATGTAAAAACATAGACTATAATAATATGCGGCATTTTCTTCAAGCACAGTTGTTCTTGAAAAAACTATCAATTTCAAAGCAAGTTCTGATATGCATAGCATTATTTGATGTTAGTTTGCTTTAATTCAAAGAAGGCAAATTTTATAATATCTAAGAAAATAAACGTATCACGTAGAAATCAAGTTTTTGTTAAAATCTAAACATGGTGACCGAGGATAATGAAACAAGTAAATCAGATGAAGAATGAATGCTTACCTGTGTGGCCCCCAAGTGTTTGCACAATCTCTTTAGACTGCAAATTCCATATATAGAGACGATTATCCTCTGAACCACTAACTATCCACTGAAATTATTTGCAGTAAGAGCAATCCATTTTCCATCAGTGGGAAAAGATAATTGATATCACGCTGCTCAAACTTTTATATCAATAAAAAGTTTAATTCAAATATTATTTAAAAAAAAAAAAAAAATTTGGACTACTGCAGTTAGATCCGAAATGACCAAATTAAATTACCTTGCCACCAGTGACAGAAAAATTTGCAAAGATACAGTACTTTTCATTTTTATGTCCAGTATAAGTTTTCAAGCATTTGCCTTTGTTGAAATCCCAAAGTTTCAGTGTGCTGAACAGAAATTTTCTCTCTGTATTTCATTACATAATGAGCAAAAGTAGAAAATTAAATAAAGAAAATTCATTTCATGTAAAAAAAAACTCATTGCACATTTAAAATGCTAAGTTGCTTTGATTAGGATGAAAAGATTCAAATGCGCAACCACATTAAACTTACGGCTATCCTAGTCTGGAAGCATTCCAGGCTAATAATCTAAATGCAATTAATTCAATTGTATCGAAGCTTTCAAGCATAAGACGAATTCTCAACAGAATATTAAATTGAAACAAGATGCACAAATATTTCGAACTTTTCAAAATGCTATTTTCTGTACGCACATGATTTGTGAAGACTAATATCATTTAATAACAAACCTGTCTAAGGTAGCCGCTAATATGTATTTGCCGTTTGGCGAAAATTTTACAAAGGAAACTGGAGGATTGTCATCATCTGCAACATGAATGATATCAGCAAGTATAATACAAAACATAAATGGCCACTTTTTCCAAATTTTTAGAAGAGCAAAAGAGTCATCTCACACTCTCAAGATAGTTACATGAGATATGAAATCTTACCAACAAGAGTTTTAACGCACTGCCCATTTGCAGTATCCCAAATTCGAACAAGCCCATCATAGCTACTTGAGCAAATCAGTGTTCCATCTCTAAAAGTAAAGCCTCTCTCTAAAAGTAAAAGTCTAATAACGAAACTTTCAACTTCCCACTGACCGATATAAATTACTTGCTCAAAACACCACAAGCACTATTTATTGTTACTTCTATACACTTATGTATGCGTAAATACCAATAACAAAAAAGCAAAATATCTGTCAAATGAAAAGATTACAAGGTAAGGGTATCAACTTGTCAACATTTTATAGAGCTTAAAAAACCTAAATATGTATTGTATGTTCCCACTTTAAACTGATGCTAAACAGCATGTTACAATGATTACCTATTGAAAGAAACCGCAGAAACTGGATCGGAATGTGCAGGAAGCGTTTTAATGCATGAGCCTGTTTTTACATCCCAAACTCGAACACTTTCATCGAAGGAACCCGACACGACCAAAGATGACTGAGGATTGAAATTGCAGCAAAAAACATAATTAGTATGGCCTTTTAACGTCTTCAAGCATTTGTTCTGTAATATTTGATTACAATTACACTTCATGTGATAAAAGTCTGATTAATGGTAGAAGTGAAAATTCAGTAACTCTATGACACAAGAAATTCCTTATTAATCCCAACGATTTAAAAAAAAAAAAAAAAGGAAACATCTAACAAGTTAACATTGATGAAGTTTAAAATATGAAAGTGCACCGTCAACAGTAGCAAAATTTGAACAGAATAAAAGAATAAAAAAGAAATACATACGCTCATAACATCCCATATTTTCAGTGTTTTATCATCCGAACAAGATGTTATCAATCGATGATCCGAGGACCAACAAATATCCGAGATTCCAAGTTTATGCCCGGTAATTGTCTTTTCGATCTTACCATCCTGAGTATTCCATATTTTGATCGTTTTATCAGCACTTGAGCTGGCTAACAGTGAGCCATCAGCACTGAATTTGACAGACGATACAGCTTTCGTATGACCAGATAGTATATACTTGATGTCGTAATTTGGAACCTAAAAAGATTATAAATGTATACACAGAGAAAAACAACAAGAAGAGGAAAACTGCAAAATTGCTAGTTTCCATCTCCATTTCCAATAATTTGTTGAATGAATATACTGCGGCAGATGGTACACTTGTCGTACTGGTGCCATTAGGTGTTTTCTGATTATCATATACAGTTCCAGTGTTACCGTCTCCTTGAGCGTTTTCTATCTTCTGCAGTAATTTTCAATTATTTTTAGCAATCATATATTGTACAACATATAATAATTATGATCAATAAAAGTAGGAAAAAAATCAAATCGATGAACGTATCTTTTCAATGTAGCGATAGAATCTAAATTTTTACATGTATTGAAATTACAAGCAACAAAACACTTTCTGCTAATCAGGATTTCATTTCGGATATCTTAAGTATTTTCCATGAAAAATCATTTGAAAAAAAAAAAGCAAATACGAATTGCTTACGAAAAAAAAAAAAACGAATACGGCTGCACTACACTATGAAAACAAATACGGTTGTATGTTTTGCAAAATGAAATATTTAAAATGCTAACAATAAAATTTTTAATTAAAAGTGAAAGAAAAAAATTAAAAAGTGCAACATTACGATTACAAACAAATTTAATTAAAGTAATAAACACAAAAAAAAAGAAGTAAATATCTTACAGTTTGCTGCTGTTGCTGCTGTTGTTGTTGTTGTTGTTGTTGTTCATTATTTCCCGTCATTTGAAGAGTTAAACTTCCATCACCACTATTACCCAAACTACCAGTAATATCGTTGACTGAGCTACTCATATGATTATCGCTATTACTGCTACTATCACTTGTGCTTTTTCTTATAAAAGCAACTTCCTTATATCAATCCTGAAAAATCAAAAAGATTATGAATTGAACAGAATGAAATCTATTAAAATTTTAAGTACACATAAATGGATAAATGTATATTTAGCTAAAATGCACGATTATACACGTAGATGCAGGATTACGTGTTTTTAACAGGATTATGTGATTACGTGTATGTGTTTTTAATGCAAGATTACACACGTTTTTCATGATAGGGTTACATAAATCTCGTTATTGCTAACCTAGCTAATTTCTTATCACGTCTACTGTTTTTAACGCAATGATTATACGCGCTTTTTACACGATTATATCCGTTCGTATATTCAATTTTTTTTTTTTACGACAAAGTTACACGTGTTAACACAAGCCCTATTATTGCTATCCAATTAGCTCCTTATCACTTATTTCTACTTTATCTTTACGTTAAGCCTTAAAGCCTAGAATTGAACTATCTTAGCAATCATCAATTAAACATTTAGCTACCATTGAGTAATTCCTGGTTCGTACCTCCGAAACTATATTCAGTAATATTTGTAGGCAAATATGGTCTGCCAATTTTTTGTTTTTTTTCCAATCAAATCCATTGTTAGATCAGATCAGGATGGGGTTAAAGGTTAAAGGTTAAAGGTTATTACTCTTACTGCTATTTTTCCTTTCTCACATACAAAAAATGAAACACTAAAAATTATATAAAACGAACTACCAAATGCAGTAAATTTGATTCCCTATTAACATTCTTCTCCCTTTTTTTTTTTTTCATCCATTTTCTTCCCTCTTTCTCTCTGTTTCTCTTCCTATTCCCTCATCTCTCTTCGTTTTTAAAAAAATTTTAATTTTATGATGTATAAAAATAGGAAATTTTAAATGACAGCATTATATAAAATAGGAAATTTTAAATGACAACACATTTTTTTTGCCAGAATTTTTAGCCATTTCATCAAAACAGGAATTAATTGTGACAAATTGTTAGCGCGAACGATCAAACAATTTCTTTCACAAACTTTTCTGTCACAAAATTCATAATCAAGCATGCTAATGGTCATACATAAGTAGAATTTTTATTTTTAAATTTATAAATTATAAAATTATTTATATTCTAGCAAGCATATATATGTAAACAGAAGCAAATAACTTGTGTGTAAATAATACCAATTTTATCTATTAAGTAGATGCTAATAAATAATAATAATTTCATTAAATAAGTATCTGACAGTAATTTGTATACATTTTATTATCATAACTGGAATAGTGATAGAAACCGCTGAATTAATTCCGAATTTGACTGATAACTGAACTGATCATCTGATAATTGCCAATTGCAACTTTTTGCTGTTTGTTAGTTTATATGTATTTGAAATTTATAGAAATATATATGTTCAAGCATATCAAACTATAACTATTACCATAATGAAATAAAACAAAAAGTAATTGGATTGATTTATTAATTTCTAATTTAATTTAATAGCTCTGTAGTATTAGTTAAATTTTTTCAGAATTCAATTCTCGTAAATTTCATACAATCATTGGATGATTTAATTGAATTTTCTTTGAGAAATTAATCGACAAATTCATCTCATATCTTGAATAATATGGGTAAAGAACAGTATCGTGAATCAGATTTAGCACGCAAAGTGTTAGTTCCATTTTTTATTTAATTAATTTCAGCTTTTTTTTTTTTCTTTCAGTTTGATTCCTTATAAAATTTAATTTAATATCTATTTTAGAAGCCGTGTTCAATTTACTGTTGGTGATGCTGAATCAATGAGGCAAGTAGCACATATTCCGGTTTTTAATAGTAGATTATATGATGAAAATCCCGGTCGATGGATTCCGGTTCCTCATGGACCACTCGATCCACGCTTGGTATATTTTGCATATCTTTCAAAATTAAAATGATAAATGTTACCGGTAACGAATTTAAAAGTGTGAGAAACATAAATAAAAGTTCGATTTACTGATTTTAGCTGTAATTTTTTTTTTTTTAACAAAAACCAATTAAGCAAAGTTTTTTTCGTACACAAACTGTTGCTGTCAGAAAACCGGAAACAAACATTTGGTTGAAGATTTAATATTGAGGTTTAATACGATAATATTTTTACCTAACTTGTTATATGCAGCAATGAATATGCAAAATTTGCTACATACGAGATACTAATAGTTATTTATCAGACGGTACAATTCATTCATGTTATTGCAATATCAGCGATGTAATTTTGAATTTTCCCAGTTAGAATTTATTAAATATTTGCAACGTTGTAAGTTTTATTAATTGTAATATTAGATAATTCGAGCTGTCATTGTTCGAGAAATGTAATTGAAATGTCTTCTTTACCCGCATAATGCCCATAGTAATACTGTTGTTACTCCTTAAGTTAAGTATCTTGTTTTCAGGGAACATGTCAAAAGAATACTGATTGTCAAACTTGTAAACAAAATTTGGTTGATTGTGTTGGTCATTTTGGTTATATTGATCTTGCGAAACCCGTTTTTCATGTTGGCTTCTTTCGCTTAGCGATACAGATGTTGCAATGCATTTGTAAAGTACAGTTCTTTTTTTTTATGTTTTATTTTTATTTTTTGAAATAATTAAATAATCGCAATTTTTTCAATGTAGCAGTGTCTTCAGTTGTTTCATGACCAGTTCTATCAGTCACTTGTGTTCACACAGCTATATGCATTAGTATCCTATATACGGTCAGCTGAAGTGAGGACATGATGTCTTAAATATTTGAGTGATCTGATTGTTTGATAATTATAGTTTTGTGCTGCGATGCTGATTACTGGCGAGCAAAAGAAGGCATTTTTACATCAGGTTAATAATCCCAATCTGGATTATTTACGACGGAAAGCGCTACATAAGCGTATTGTAGCTACCAGCAAAAAAATTATTATCTGTAATAAATGTGGACATAAAAATGGTTAGTATAAAATAGTGAATTCATAAATATTTGGATAAAAGTTGTCGAGGGGGAAAAAAAGGGGAAAAAAAGAAAGGGAAAAAAAATTACAGCTCTTTTTTTTGAAAATTGTGAAGATTTCTTTGTCTCACGACTATCGTGGTTCTTTTTGGGAGTTGTAATATTAAGCAACGTATGGTTGTGCTTGATGATTAGACTGGAAAACCAAAAAGAATTTGTCTGAGAATAGTATGAGGAAGAGTTTTTTGTTATTGATTGCTTCTTGTTTTTAAACACTATAATGTTTCAGGTGTTGTAAAGAAAGCGGTTGGTGCAGTATTAAAAATAGCACATGCTGAAATAATATCTCCTGATAACTATTCCGAATATATTTATGCTTCGCAGGAAAATAAAGAATTGCAAAATTTGTTACCAAAGACAAAATTCACTTTATTAGATCCACAGCAAGTGCAGGTCTTATTTAACAAGGTCGAGAAAGAGGTTTGTACAATTATTATTGTAGTGAAAAATGTTGTTTGCCATGCATATTTTAGAACTAAATTTTAGAGTTCCATCCCATTGATTGAATCCGTAAATCGGACTAGGTATTATAGAAGTAAGTAATTTGTTTATCCTCATCTGCTCTCCCTGATGTTTAATTAATGATATTCCATCTGTGAAATAACTTGTTAACCTTAAACACAAATTTCGAGCTGACATGTTTCATATAATTAATTTTCCGTATAACTGGACATTTTTCGGAAGAAAGTTTTTTTTTTAAATTTTTGCGCAAAATTTATTGCGAACAATTTTTTAGGATATACCACTGTTGATGGTGCGCTCGGCAGATACGCCGAAACATCCATCAGATGTCATCTTAACTAGAATACCTGTTCCGCCGTGCTGTATTCGACCTTCTGTTGTATCTGAGGTGGTTCATTAACTGAAGTAAACGAAATTAAAATATAATACAAATGCTTAATTGTTAATCATCAGATCTATTTTGCAAATATGTTCAATAATGTTTTTACTTATTCTGTTTTGTGGGGTTTTAATTTTTCTGAATTATAGGTAAAGTCGGGGACAACAGAAGATGATCTCACAATGAAGTTGTCTGAAATTATGTTGATAAATGATGTCATCGAGAAACACAAAAAGGAAGGTGCGCCAACCAAAACAGTCTCAGAGACATGGGATCATTTGCAAGTAATTATAAAATATGCAGTACAAGTTAGGTTATTTTATAGAAGTGTGATGCATTCAGATAAACATCTGCACTCATTAGTTTCATTTTAATATAGCTACAAGTACTTAGATTATATGAATACTCAGAACCCAAATGCTGTTGGTTTTTCTTTCTTTTTAGGTCCAATGTGCCCTCTATATAAATAGTGAGCTCAGTGGATTACCACCTGACATGCAACCTAAAAGAGCAACGCGTGGATTTACACAACGATTAAAAGGAAAACAAGGCAGATTCAGAGGAAATCTTTCTGGAAAGCGTGTTGATTTTTCGGGAAGAACGGTAAATATTCATAGATTTCACTTAGGATTTCGTTATTTATAAAACTGATATTGCTAATGTGATATTGCATGCTAGAAAAATGAATCATTGTGTCAGCTGAATGGCAAACATTTCGAATATCATTCATGTTTGAAATGTTTTGGATTATTCGATTTAAAGATGTTGAAATTCTTAGTTGGTCAGGGATGCATCATCGTTTTCTGTTTAACATCCACATATTTATTTAGCTGTGTTATTGATATTTTATTTCATTTGGATTAAATTATTTTTAGGTTATATCACCGGATCCAAATCTTAGGATTGATCAAGTTGGTGTTCCTGTTCATATAGCGAAGATTCTCACTTTCCCGGAAATTGTAAACAAAGCGAATATTGAGCGAATGCGTAAACTGGTTCTGAATGGTGATGACATACATCCCGGAGCAAATCATATTGTGGAAAGGGCAACAGGCAATAAACGCTTCCTTAGGTATGTATATGTGTGTGTCAAAACTTCCATTAAATCAATCTCTTTTCTATTTAGAATTGGCATACTTTACATTCAGCTTGCCATATGTATAAGTAATGATTTCACTATATTGGCTATAGGTACGGGAATCGCGAAATCACAGCTGCACAGTTAAAAGTTGGTGATATAATTGAACGGCACCTAGACGACAATGATATTGTCCTCTTCAATAGGCAACCTTCACTGCATAAAATCTCAATCATGTCTCATAGAGCAAAAATCGTCCCTGGAAGAACATTCAGGTGTGCATAGTTTATTCCATTTTAACGATATTTCCCAAATTTTTTAGAATTATTTTTTTTAATTTAGCTCACTGTGATCATCCAGACTGAAATGGTTCGATTATGTTGCAGAAGTAAATTATTAGCACTTCCGTTATTAGTGATATTCTGCAGTATTTACTGTTGTGATGTCATTTTTCTTTTTTTTTTTTTTTGATTCTTTCCCCGGAAATTATTCAACATTAATCTTCTATAAAATATCAACCTTCCTTAAAGTTCTCACGATATTGTTCATTTAATTATTTACTTTGATGTATGCTTTGAGTAAAATGTTAGTAATTTAAACTTTCCAGTTTCATTTAGTCAACACATGACGCTCTCTTATCTGCTTAATTTACATCCCCAATATCGCAGAACTCTTAATACTTCCACTGTATAATCAAATGATCTGGTCCTTTTACTTTTTGAAATGTGCAAGAATATCACTTACGCAGTTTCTTTGATTTCTTTTAATTTCAGTAATCCATCTAAAAATATTACAGTTCATTTGATTTAGGTTTAACGAATGTGCATGCACACCATACAATGCCGATTTTGATGGTGATGAGATGAATTTACATGTCCCTCAAACATATGAAGCACGTGCTGAAGCATCTCTATTAATGGGTGTCAAAAGCAACTTAATCACACCGAGATCCGGTGAACCGCTAATTGCTGCCATACAGGTGCATTTGTTTTGAATTATCTACTTTAATTCTTCATTAGGAAGCATTTTTATTAGACCTTTAATGCGATTGAGACTATCGCAATAGGATTTGTTCTAATGAAATCCATTATTTAGTTATTAAAGTGCAGTGGGTTAGATATTATTTCCGGAAATCCAGCATTATAGAATGTCTGTCTTTAAGACCAATTCTTCTGAATGATCCACGAAGTATTACCTTCTAGATGGATTTGTTGTTTGATCATAAGCATCATTAAACTTTTTTGTCCTTTGAAGTTTTACTTTAATGATATAATCTTGAAGTTATATCATTCAGTATACAGTTTTTCCAAAACTAATTGCAATTTGCAGGATTTCATCACTGGTACCTATCTCTTAACACACAAGGATAGTTTTTTCCCTCGTTCCGAAGTACATCGTTTTGCGGCCGCAATCATAGACTCAAATTTGAAAAAGCAGCAAAGGATTCGAATACCACCACCAGCAATTCTGAAACCGGTGGAACTTTGGACCGGAAAACAAGTGAGGAAATTTTTACTGATTGCATGACTGGACTATTTATTTGATGATACAGGAAGATAATTTCCTAGATTTTACCTTTTTACTGGCCTTACATGTAGGAAAGCAATCGATAAAAATAATTTAAAAAATCTAAAATGGATATGTGCATGGATTTTCAACTGTTCCGTTGGATTGAGGAGATATCTGTTTCAAGACTCAGTGCAGTTAAATTATTTGATTCATTTTTTTTTTTTTTGCAGTTAGTAGAACTAATTATAAGGCCCGATGTGGATTCGAAAGTCAATTTGAATTTAACCACAAAGAATAAAAGTTATACCGGCAATGAAGAATTTTGCGTTAAGGTTTGTCAAAACAACGAAATATAAATTTTATTCAAAGCTAACATTACTTCATTGTTGTCATGAAGATGAAAATGTTACCAGCGTTAGTGCAAGCATTTCAGGATTCCTACGTAATAATCCGGAATAGCGTCTTGATTTGTGGAGTACTAGATAAGACACTGTTGGGATCAGGCAGCAAAACAAACATATTTTACATACTTCTACGAGATTTTGGTGAAGATGCAGCAGTTGATGCAATGTGGCGATTAGGTAGAATGGCTCCCGTGTTTCTTAGTAATCGTGGTTTCTCCATCGGTAATATTAACTATTTCAAATTTCATCAATTTAAATAAGTATTTATTCATTACTAAGTTTGAAATAGCACTTGCACATGTCAACAGATTTTGATTTTGAATTTCTACTTAGGTTTGAAACATCGAGTGGCATTCAATTTTTAATAAAGCAATTTATCTCACTTTGATAATTCATTCTTTAAATAACTTGTGCGAGAAATATTCCATTTATAAATTATTTTGCAAAAATTGATACAATTGCAGGAATAGGTGATGTTAGACCAAGTAAAGCGTTATTAAACGAGAAAAGTGATCTGCTGATGAATGGTTATAAAGTTTGCGATGATTATATTGAAAGTTTAAAAGAAGGACGATTAAAAGCACAGCCAGGTTGCACGGAATATGAAACACTGGAAGCGTTAATTTTGAAGGAACTTTCTGCCATTCGTGATCATGCGGGGCAAGCATGTCTGCGTAATTTGTCGAGGTTATCTTTTTCATTTAGCTTATCGAGTTTGCAAACAATATATGTAGTATTTTTGAATGATATTTAGAAGTAACAGCACTACAATAATGATGTACAGCATCTTTCTCATTTTATCTTCTTCAGTGATTTTTTCCATATCATAATTTTCAGGCATAATGCTCCACTAACTATGGCTGTCTGTGGCTCGAAGGGTTCATTTATTAATATTTCACAAATGATTGCATGCGTAGGTCAGCAAGCTATCTCTGGACACAGACCACCAGATGGTTTTGAGGTATTCCATTTTTTTTTTTTTTTTTTTTTTTTAATAACGAAAATCGCAAACCGCTTGGAAAATCTTAAACATGTATTGTATTGTTTCTGTATAGTATTTATCACATTATTAAATTGATCATGAAGTTTATGTGCACTGGTCTTTTGATTATATTTTTGTTAGCCTCAAAATGAGAAACCGAAAGCAGCAAACAAAATTGTGTTATTCAATTAACTCTTATTATGTTTTAATCTTCTATCAATGAAGTTACTCTCTGAAAATTTTCGTGAATAATTTTTCGCATATTTTATCATTTGTTATATATTTTATTGTTCAACGGTAAGTCCAAGAAAGCCTTTCTTATATAATTGGTTTACTTTTGCATGATATACTTCATCTGAAATTTAGCATGTTCTTGTATATAAGCTTGATAAGTCATTATAAAGTTCTACTTCAAGAATTTCGAAATTTCCGAATTCACATCATAATTTAATAGGATCGTTCCTTGCCGCATTTCGAAAGACGTCAGAAAACACCAGCTGCTAAAGGTTTTGTGGAAAACAGTTTTTATTCTGGCTTAACACCTACCGAATTTTTCTTTCACACTATGGGTGGTCGCGAAGGTCTTGTTGATACTGCAGTAAAAACTGCCGAAACTGGTTACATGCAACGACGATTGGTTAAATGTCTTGAAGTAAGTTCATAATGTTTGTACAGATTAGTTGATTACTGCATAAATCATGCATATATTTCCTAGAAACTTTGATTCTTAAATCAAAGTGGGAAAAAATTAAAAATCAACTTCACTTGTTATTGTTGTTGTCTTCGAGAGTGCTGATTGTTTCTATCTTCAGGATTTATGTGTAAATTACGATGGTACTGTACGTTCATCTGTAGGCGATGTAATTGAATTTACATTCGGCGAAGATGGCTTGGATCCTGCGTTAATGGAATCAAAGGATGGTAGTGTGGTCGATTTCAAACATATACTGGAACATATTCGAAATACAGTACCGTACGTTTTTAGTATCGGAGACAATATCAAATAGTGTTTGATCATGTATTGTAGTGTATAATTAAATAATGTAATGGTTATTTTTTCTACATGAAAACAATTTAAACATTCATTTCTTCATATAGAATTTTGGTAGTGAAGGCATCTTTTTAGTTCTTAATCCTTTATCATCTCTCATTCCAAAATGAGACTTCGAAGAAGAAAAGCCGTAACTGTAAAACGTAAATTTCATAGAAAATGATATGGTAATTAGTGACAAACTCAGGTATTCGGTAGAAGAAAATGCAGACATCATTAGCGATGAAGTGCAAAAAATTGTCGCAGATGCAATCAATGAAAAAATTGGAAAAGAACATGCAATGTTTCGAGAACAGCTTGAGTCTTTTATCAGCGAATATCTGAGAAAAACAAACAAATACCACAAACTACCGAAAAACTGCACTAAACATATGAAGTAAGTAACAGTTCATTTGTTCCTATCATGTTTAGTCTAATTAAGAATTTTTGCAATCTGGGTAATACATTTAAGTCTAGGATGAATTATTTAATACAATATTTTGAATTTTATGGAAATGTGGAATGTAAAGGATCTATTGATCTTCGTCTAGCGAAATGCCATGTTACTAAGTTACGGAGTACTTTCAATTATACACAGGTATTCCTTGGGAAATCCTTTCTTATTTTTAAGGGCGGTCCATTTATGGAAAAAAATTATTTGAATACAAGAAATTTTGGAAGCATTGATATAGTTTGTTGTTTCAATTGGCATGCACTAAGGAAGCCTAAATTTTTTTTTTCTGCGTGTTTCGGTATTATTAAGGTTCTGATATCCATTTCGAAGTTTTTCTTGTATCCTTTGCTGATCCCATATATTCCTGATCCCATATAACCTATCGTCTTCAGCACATCTGTGCTTTTCTGCGATCAGTCGAGTGATTTATATATTTGAAATAATTTCAAGCTTCAGTCATTAATATTTATTAGCATTTAACGGTTTATTTAATGATTTTTAATTGCAATATAATGACTTATAAAAATTGCTAACATTTTTAAACATAATAATGTTTTATTATTTTGTTCTAATATTTCAGCAGCTTGAAGCCATCAGGAACATATTGTGATGATTGCAAAACTCAGAGTTTCTTTCGACAGACCGAAATCAAGTCACACTGCTTATCACGTTCGCAAGCAATCGCATTCGTAGAACTTTGCTCGAAAAAATTTAAACGTGCCATATGTGAACCAGGTACAGCAGTTGGTGCTATTGCTGCTACTAGTATTGGTAAGTTATTTTTCTGAGGAATGGTTGTAATTTTTGTATACTTCTTACATATGATTTTTTGAATTATTTTTACATATTCAATCACATTAAGTTACTTAGTTGCACATTTTTGCATTTTATTATTCCTTGGCATGTGGATGATATTCATTTTCAGGTGAACCATCAACGCAGATGACACTAAAAACATTTCACTTCGCTGGTGTTGCTTCCATGAATATCACTCAAGTATGTTTTTGATATGATTGTTTTAATAAAAAAGGTTCTCGGTACTTTTATTGCTTCTCATTTGAATTAAATGAAATCAGATGTCAATATTAGAAATGCTTCTGCATATTTAAAGCTTTCAGGTTCCCTGAAGTGATGTCATAGAAAACTGCTTAGTTGTATATAGTATCTAGCCATATCCCAGATTCATAAAACGACTGACGATATCCGTCCCATGTTGCCATTTTCAGGGTGTGCCACGAATTAAAGAAATCATAAATGGTGTAAAGTTTATCTCAACACCTATAATCACAGCCTCACTGATGAATGAGAAGGATGAAAAGTTGGCACGACGAGTGAAAGCAAGAATTGAAAAAACAACACTTGGTTTGTATTTGTTATTTCTTGAAATTAAAAATGTACAACATTTTGATTTTCTTGTTGAAAATTCAGATTTTTTGGTACTGCACTACATCTAAAAATTGGATTGGTAAAATGATGAAGTTAGGGAAGTTAAAAAACTGAAAACTGAAAATTGAATTAGAGGCTAAAATAAAGATATTCTTCTTTGTGTGTCTTTATCGAATTTCTATTTGCAGGTGAAATTTGTGATTACATCGAAGAAGTTTATTTGCCAGATGATTGTTTTATTCTCTTAAAGATCAATGCAAAACGTGTCCGGCTTCTCCAGCTCGAAATTACAATGTCATCAATTGCGCAATCTATTTGCACTTCAAAGCTACCTGTTACAGTGAAAATATCGCAGGTTTATAATCGGGAAAAATATTTTACTATTCATAGAATTTTTGTTTCTAGAAAAGAAGTCCAGTTGGATTAAAAACTTCTCATTGAGTCCTATTTCAATCTTTTTGCATATCTTATAATCTTTAATTGACTTTTTTCACTAAACTTAGATACTTTTAGAATGTTTGGTGTCAATTAGATCATTTGGGAGGTTCCAAACGTCTTAGTTTGTCGACTTTCTTTCTGAAGATAAACTTTTCATCATATAAATATAAATCTTGTATGTTAAGACTTTACCGGAACTATTGTTATATGAAAATTGATTTTTAGATTACAATTTTGGGTAAGACAATCATGACAATTCGGCCGCCAGAATTAGCTAAATGTTCCAAAATGATGGCTGTTCAATATCTGAAGTATAATATTGGAAATGTTGTTGTGAAAGGTATGCGCACTCGGCCTCAATGTAGTATTTTAAAATGAAGTTATTATCAAGTCTAAATGTAGATCTTATTTTACTTATTTAGTGTGGTTGTATAAAGTATGTAATTGCCAATTTTTGTTAAATTATTAGTGTTTAATTGTATTTCATATGGAAATAATTCATTATATAATGAATAGTTTCCAGGTCTTCCGGGTATTGTACGCTGCGTGATTCATGCAGATGAAAAGAAAGGCGATTCTTATAAATTACTGGTGGAAGGGATAGATTATCGTGAAGTCATGGCAACAGTTGGTGTCGATGGCCGTCGAACATATTTCAATAACGCACTTACTGTCGCTGATGTAATGTGATCATTGATATTACTAACATGTTGCGTTACGCTGGATAATTACATAACCATAATATTCTAAATATTGATGGAAGAAAGCTTCTTGAAGGAATTTAATAAACTTTCTATTTTAGGTACTTGGTATTGAAGCAGCACGTTCATCAATCATATCAGAAATATTATCTACAATGGCTTCACATGGAATTGGTTTAGACCAGCGACATGTTATGTTACTTGCGGATTTAATGACTTACAGGTTTATTTGTTTTTCATTTGTCGAAGAAATTTCTTTTATTTGTTTTTCATTTGTCGAAGAAATTTCTCTAAGAGTTTATAAAGCTGGTTATCGATATCCCACATTTACGGCTTTTTATGAGATAACTGGAAGGCAACGCCATTTCTTTTATTTTAATCTGCTAAGCACCGATTGTCGTCCATTTCTTTTAATCCTCCGAGCTTACGTATCTGCAAATTCTCAATAATCTCGAACATCTACTAGAGAATGGAAAATTAAAAAATTGATTTGTAGAAGTAAGGCTGTGCCTTAAAAAAACGTTTCAGAAATGAATCTTTTCTGCTGCAGTTTTATATATTTCAAGTAATTCAAAGGCTACTGAAATATCTAATTTAGGGGTGAAGTACTTGGTATAACGCGAAACGGTCTGGTGAAAATGAAAGAATCAGTATTGCTGTTAGCATCATTCGAAAAAACGGCTGATCATCTCTTCGAGGCAGCATTTTTCTCACAAGAAGATAAGATTTGCGGTGTAAGCGAATGCATCATTCTTGGTACTCCGATCACGATTGGTACTGGTTTATTCAAATTACTCCGTAATCATGGTAAACAATTAAAAATATCTAAAATGAGCACCATTTTTGAGTCACCTCAATTTAATTTGATATTGTAATATTTCCTTCGCTGTTAGACAGTTCATTTCATATTCTTTTTTCAAAATAGCGGGTAAACTAAAATAAATTGGTAAGATAACTAAATTCAGAAATCGCGAGAGGCTGATGCCTTGCATAAAGTTGTGCCAACATTTGCTTATATAAAATATGAATCGCTTCCTTTATTTTTCAGAGCATTTCATCTTTTTGTTAATTAACTATACGTAGCTTTCGTGATACTGTTATAAAATATTCTACTTGGTAATAGTCTGGGTGAAAAATGAAATTATGAGTACATGTGTTCAAAGTGAATTGTATAATGGTTAAATGATAAGTTTTGCATTAATTTAATTACGGGTTTTTTTTTGTGCATTAACTTATTGCTCGTTGTTGTTGTAATAGTTTTATTGCTGTTTATCAGTTTTTAATTTTAATTAAAATTATAGCAAATCTTCATTTTTCACACACCTTAGAAATCACTTCTAAATTCCAAGAATTTTGTCTGAGCTTTGATAGATGAATGCAAAAAACTCGAATGATTATCACGATAAGGATTAGCAGGAAAAGAATAATTTTAATATAAATTTTGAAATTCACATCTGGAAAATGAAAATTTGTGCTTTTGTGCTTTACGCCTTTCACGTTTCTTTCCCTGTCGGTATATCTCTAACTGAATAGACGTATTCCGTGGTATTTCAGTTTGAAACTTTATCTTGATCCGGATGAATCAAAAATATGTAAACGCGTAAAGCATGTATAATGTACAGTAGATAATAGGCAAAGATGTATGTATAAGAGAAAATTTTCCAAGAAAATATAAGCACTTGAAATGAAATGCAAAAAAAGATCAAATAAGAAATGAAGGAAATAGAACAGCTGGTACTGCAGAGCTATTTGAATAACCAAAAAATACAGCTAAGAAAAAAAAAACTGAAAAATCAATGAAACAATGAGGAAAATAAGAAATACAAGTTGTACTGGACTTTCTTACACTGAAATTTAATTTAAAATGTCAGCGTTTCTTCTTCACTCCTATAGCAGGACATATATTCTTATTTAAACATTCGGAACATTTCGGTAAAATAGGTAAACATGTTTGCTGTCCAAAGCCGACCAGCAATTTATTCAGTTCTTGCCACTGTTCACGTGGAACCAACGCTTCCAGAGCTATCCGAGTATCCTTCGGATTTGAGGTTTTAATCTGCAAAAATAAACTTTGCTTTAAATAGGCTTTCTTAACAATCCCTTCGTTGAATGTCGTTACTCACTCATTGTTATAAAATATTTCAAAAAACAAACAAGAATACGAAAAATTTTAATAACATGCGTAGTAAAGCTTATTACTTCAAATTTTACTGTTTAGAAAGAGACATTTTCTATCTCATTATAGCATGTTTCTTACCAAGAACGCTCTTATTCATTTCATGGACGGAATGCTATCATGGTACTACCACTACAGTATATTTTGTTTCCATTAACGTGTCACAATTTTACACAAAAACATACCCACTGAAGTCTGTTACTGATACGATGTACATGTGTATCGACACCAAGTCCTTCCATCTGATTCCATGCGTTATGCATCGCAAGATAAGCCATCTTTTCGCCAACACCCGGAAGAGAGCAAAGCCCCTCAATCGTATTCGGTATATCGCCACCATAACTCTCATTCAATATTTCCGCTACCTTCTTGATATAAACGGCTTTTTTCTAAAACAAAGAAGGATAAATTTTACTTAATTTATTTTTTTTTAAAAAAAAAAACGGAGATAATATTAAAGAAACAAAAAATTTTGAACGCAGTTGGTTGCAACAAATATCCATATAACATGGCAGTTTCATGTCAAAATCTTTCACAAAGTGAAACAACATGCCAAGCATTGATCTTCAGCTATCAGAACAGTACGCGCAGTGATCTCGTCTATGCAAATGTTTACTAATTAAATAGAGCCTGAAAAGTAATGTGATGATCATTTTACCATACATTTTTATAGCCACACTGTGAACTATTTTTTCATTATCATTATCTCTTACCTTATAGAAACCAACCGGAATGAGTAATTTCTGAAGTTCTTCCGTGGAAATCCTGATTAAATCATCAACTGTACATCCGTGTTCTCGTAATCGCTACAAATTAAACGTATCACACGTAATTTACAAATATTTCGTTTAAACAGACCTTATACATGGATAGATCCCTATAAACGTATAACATCTATTCGATTAGTATAATAGTTCTTTGATTCACATTAAT
The DNA here is from genome assembly GCA_029876185.1 of Mansonella ozzardi. Classification (NCBI taxonomy): domain Eukaryota; kingdom Metazoa; phylum Nematoda; class Chromadorea; order Rhabditida; family Onchocercidae; genus Mansonella; species Mansonella ozzardi. The sequence continues at coordinate 3,754 of JARVGP010000883.1, read as the reverse complement.
TTCAAGAGAAGTTGTGAATTAAAACTTACATACATTGCAGCAGCAGTTATATGATCTTTTGTTTGACTTGATAGCATTAACGACAATAGAGTTTGAAAACGAAATACCTGAAATTAAAAGAAAATAAGAGATGAAATATTTCGGGTATTATGCACTGCTGTTATTCAAAGGTTGCATTAACACATCACCTCACACATAATCCGTAGAAATTTTGAAAAACACCAAGTAGAAATTAATTAAAGTTGAACATTCATTTTATTGGGACTCCAAAATTCTTTCGAAAATATAATTCCTCAGTGGGATTATCAAACAACATAACATGCCTTTGCCTTAAAATGTCTATATGTCTTAAAATAAATGCCTTAAAATATCTATATATCTAATTCATAAAAAAAAAAACAAAAAATATAAATACGTGGAACAATCATTTCATATCCATCTTGCAAACGTGTTTTAACAAAACCATTAGTACTACATACTAATATACATGTACAGGACACCATTGAAAATTTCTCAGAATATCAATATTCATTTACCTTTGGTTCAGCAAGTGGATCAGCAAGCATATGACAACCCATACTATCCACTGGGGCATCTCGATTACTTCTCATTTGTTTTATATTTTCTAAATGTTTCATCCATAAAGATGATTCTTCTATTCCGGTACATTCATTTCTTTCTGAAACATTGAACTGCAGTGCAACTAATATTTCAGGAAAATAGTATTTGAATAATTAAAAAAGAGGAAAATCAAAAATGGAAAATACCTTTGGAACAATGTTCGCCTTTCTCGAATTCTATTTTTATTACTTTTCGACGTTTCTTCATTAATGCTTTTACCATCCTTTCAAATACACTCTCAAAGCGATTCGTTCTCTTATCCTGAAATATTAATTGCACTGAAATTTACCTATGCCGGATACTAACTACGTTGAGATCCATCATCATGAGGTAGAATTTAATACTACAGATAACCAATGGACCAAAATTGGTTAATGCTCAATTGAACATGAAATTTTCACTGCATTCCGACCATCGTGATGTAACACAGATATAATGTGAAAAGTTGAAATGAGCATGATTATGTGATAACATGAAAGATGTTAATTTAAATTTACGGTCGATTTATGAAAGCATTGCTGGATAAAATCTTTGGTTTACAAAACCTTTTGTATGCAAAATGGATGACACATCCTTATAGATTTTTTTCCAGAGGTCGAAGTTATCGTAAGGATGAAAAATCAGTTGACAGAAACCTCCGACATTTTGAATTTATTAAATATATTGGATAATTTAAAACATTTGAAAAGGACTGGTTGGATACAATTTCATGTTAGTTAAATTTGGATTTTATTCATTTTCTATTGTTTTTTGATTTCTTTCATATTATTTTGTAGTTTTCTTTTTTTTTGCTTTTTTACTCAACAGTTTTGCAGATAGCTACTGTTTTTTACTCAACTGGTTCTGGAAACGGATACATTATATAGCTCTGATTAAGCATGTGATAATATGTAACCTACTGAATGCATTGCATGACAGTGCTAATTGTTTTATTATAGAAATTTTTAGGTTCCAGAACCAGAAACAGTAGCCAGTCATATGTATCGTATGGCAGTGCTTGCATTGCTAATGAATGATGATTGTGATCGTGCAAAATGTGTCAGAATGTCATTGGTACATGATTTAGGTGAAGCTATAGTAGGCGATATTACTCCATTTTGCGGCGTTTCGGCTGAAGAAAAATATCGATTGGAAGATGAGGTTCGTTTTTCTGAATTGAAATTACGAATATGTTAGAATTCATAGGATGTTAAGCAGCAATAATTCTACAGTCCGAATGATAATAGACTATGAATTTAGTGGTTAACATAGCATTGGCGAAAGATCTTGTGTGAAAATAAATATTTGGTTGTTTCTCAATTTTCAGTTCCGATTATTAATTGGTTTTGTTATAGGCTATGAAGAAAATTACGGAGATTTTACCATCAACAATTGGCGAAGACTGGTATTCATTATGGCGGGAATATGAAAGCAATGAAACAAAAGAAGCTAAAGTTGTCAAACATTTGGATAAATTCGATATGGTCGCTCAAGCCTTTCACTACGAAGAAAAATACGGTATAGGTAAGTGTGTATATATTTGACACTCAATTTTTTAATCTACATAGATTCAAATCACGGCATATTTAAGATAAAACTTTCAAGTTACACCAATCAGTAAACAGTATTGACACTACTGATAATTTGTAACTGATATTTCGATCAGATATTGTTAATTCGAACTGTAACCAATAATTTCGCACAATTTCGGTATTTTATATTTTCAAAAATATTTTACTGATATTTCATCGAAAAAATTGGATCCAGATATCATATCATAGTTTAGAAGTAGTGATGACTGAATAATGTCGGAGCACTACAAAGTAAAATTCGGGGAACCCAAATAAGGCGGAAAGACGTGTGTACATATTGAATTACCTTTTGATATCTTTATATATTCACCACTATATTTTAATCTATTTTAAGATTTGGAAGAATTCTTCATAGCAACAAAAGATGCATTTACACTAGAGCCTTTTATATCGTGGAATAAGGAATTACGGATGAAACGAACGCTAAAGAAAAACGAAAAAGAAAATAATTGATTATCATTGCCTTACTTGTCTGTGTTGGAAGTATTAATAAATTTTTTGTAAAATTATTAAAAAAAAATAACCTCTTTTTTTCTCTTGTTGAATTTTTTTACGACATTTCTTTCTATATCTAGATTAATGAATTTATTCCTTTATTATATGTATTTTGTAAAAAAATTTTCACTTATTTGATCACAATTCATTATCTCGATTATATCGATTTCACTGATAAAGCATAATGTAATTAATATGATTTACATGTTAGAATAAATATTTTTGAAATATCCTCTTCGTATCCTTTTTATAACTGTCTTACTATTAGCATTGGCTTAGCGGCAATTTAATATACTTCTTGGGTTGTGATAAAGTTGTTTTTATTCATTCATGCTTAGTTAACCAAAAATCCAAAATTTCTGCTTTTTTTTCAGTCCAATTATGCTAAAAAGAAGCAAATTTTGTAATGATTCAATTCCTGGTGAAATAGATTCAAGTGATGCTGTACCAAGTTCAGATAATGTTACTTCAACTAGTTTATGCGATGCAAGCGGAGATGAGTATGATGTTTGGCTAGTCAGGAAGCCGACAAGGGTTTGCTTTTTCATATTTTTTCATAAGATTAAGTTAATGATTTGTTGTTTCAAATCAAGGTAATCATTATGTCGAGCTGAGTTCTCGACTCCTCGTTAATTCTTCTTACTGTTTGTTGACTTTTTCTACCGATGGGATAACCAGTGATTGTATTGGGTAAGATAATTGTTGGTTGATATTTTGACTGCTTTTTTCGTAAGTTTATGGTTGTTTTCAGTTATACCGGTACTTGAAAATTCATTCCATGACACAATTGCAAAGATTTAATGAAGTAAAAGTAATATCATTTGAGATTCCGTTGAGTGATTTATCATCGATTAAATTTCCTCACAAAGCAAAGGATCGAGTGAGAGTTGCAATTCCCTCTCGATCCCATGCAGTAGCATTGAACTGCCGTTTTCATCATTTTACTGTACCGCATGTTTATATCCCAACTACTGGTATCAGAAATCAGAAGGATGCTATGACACTTAAAGCTAGTTAGTTTTCTTTATCAAAATGTTTTTTTTTTTTTTTTTTTTTTTTTTTTTCAT
>JARVGP010000882.1:0-27448 GCA_029876185.1 Mansonella ozzardi | reverse complement strand
TTTTTTTTTTTTTTTTTTTTTTTTTTTTTTTGGTGAGAGGAGGGATATTTTGTAATGTTGGCATTTTTTGATATATGTTGACATGTTGAAACTTCCTAAAAGATGTTCGTTTCTAATACATTATATTATATAATCGATCTTCGCAAAATTGCGCATATATCAAAATGTAATTAAACGAATCGCACTATTTTTAGAATTTTACCAAATTACAATCAAGCATTGCTTTGTAAAACACAACTAGCCTCTGATGTTCAAAACGCGATTCATCTTTTTATCCTATCCTTCTTGCTTTTTTCAGGACGAAGATTTTGAAAATTGGAAAAGCGAATGGGATGGAGGAAATGAGAGACGTCTTAAATGTTACATACACGAACAGCAGCATGAAACAGTCCTAGCCCTTTCGGTTTTTAGCAATATTTGTCGGGAAACTGCAGTTGCTTGGATCAGTCATTTGCAGGAAACAAATCCATCTTTACATAGTGCCCGGGTTTTATTCCGAACGAAACAAGCTAGTGAGACATTGATGACACAGTTATCTTGATGTATATTATCTTTTACTAATTTTCGTGTACTGCAAGTTGACAATTATTGGTAGATTGAATTAGATGCGCGTTAAATTATTTTTATTGCTTGACACAAAAGTATTTATAGGTGTACATAAAAACTAGCATTTTCTTTGTATTATTTCCTCAGTGATGTTGGAAGTATTTTTTTCTCTTGCATATTAAGAATATATTTTTGTTTGTGATCAAGCATCGTTGTTGCTGAATGCTTTGTATTATCAAACTTCAAATGTTTCATGAAAATATGTACTTAACATCCATATGTGAATGGTTTCCAAACTCTTTAGACTTGTTGGTGGATCAAATATTGGAAGCTGCAAGATATTCATTCTCCTAACAGTTAACCCTGAAGTACGATATTTTGGAATGCATTTGATGAGGACTAAAATCATGATTGTTGTAGTATTGAGTCAGATGTTGGATATGGAACAGAAATGGGAGGAAAGGGGGAGGAGGAGTTTCTGGTAATATCACCAGATATTTTCTGCAGAATCTCTTTGACACATATGGTTTCCTCTTCGTAGATTGGACGTAAGTGTAACAAAGACCATTTTACAGTTCGAATTGTAATTTCGTAGTTCGAAACTTCATAATTGGAAAATGCGACAACTATGTGAGGATGATTTGTTTCAGTTTGCTTTTCAATTTCCTTTAACTTTAAGGCTGGAGATACGAGGAGGTTTTGAATGATTTTAGAGATGTCATTTTAATTGTTGAATTTAATAGGCCATATCCGAATCATTAAAATGCCGATATTGAAAGATCCACGGAAACACATACACACACATCTTTTTTTCTTCAGAAAACATCTTCAAAATAATTACCTCAGCTATTGGCTACCTCGATTTTTCTCCATGGAAATTCAACAATTGAAAAAATGTTTCCAATTAAATTTTGCAAATCACCTCAATCAAATACGCTCTGATTGTCCAGCACGAAGTAGATAATACTGAAGAGGACGTCGTGTAGATATCTGAATGTTTCATTAGATAGGCAATGGATTTTTTTTTTTTTTTGTAAATTAGAGATATAATTTTTGAAATGAACATTTCGGTTTATTTTATTGTTTTTCTCATAGTTGAACTAGAACGGATAAAAAGTATGCAGCTGAAAGGAATTTTATAGTCATGCAAAGACAACTATGTTATTTCCTCAAAAAATAAATTTGATATTTTTGCTACAGAAAAACTAGATCTCGGTTAACACGTATTTCCGAGGAAATGTGATATCATGCTCATAACGAGCCAGTTATAAAATGACTTTACTTTTGCACGGTGTTCAATACTGATGGACATATTGTAATACGACCTGGTCCAATATGATCAGTTAAGTTAGTGGTTCCTTTCAGAACATTTTTTTGTACATTTCATAAACTTTTCCACCTCTTTCCTGTTTCAACATTAAACAAAAGAAAGTAAGCCAAAACAAGGAAACAAGATTGTCGGATTTGTTTTTGCAGTTAATCAACGTTTAGAATCGATGAGTGATTCGAGTGACAACTGCAAAATAGTTTTCGCTATGTCCGTTGTTTGATATGGTTGTATCAAGAGCAAATAGTGTTTGCTTAAATATTATCTGAACTGGAAGATATTGCACAAATATTATCTTCTTGATATGACTTTTTTACGTCCTTTCTAAAAAGTATGATTGTTGTATTGAAAAGAACACAGTTACAACTTCCATTTTCCACGTAAAGATTAAAGGAAAACTGAATTCGGAAAATTGCTCCTGTAATCGGTTTATTTTTCATTTTTTTTTCAAAAAAAAAAATTCTAATTCTCATTTTCAAACTATGCATTTATCCAAGAAAAGGACAAAGGAAAAGATTTTATTTAACACTCACTCTCCATTAAATTTTCCCACTTCATTAACTCTTCTATTTTACTAAACAAAGTTATAATTCAGTAAAAACAAGCGGAAGGTCCAGTTTTTTGTTCATCATTCCTTGTTCTACTTTCATCCCAATATCATGACTTCTTACATAACTCTTTCTACAAAGTGTTTGGAATGAATCACTTTTTAACTGCGCATTTCTTTCTCCCTCTCTTGTAATCCTTTTTTTCCATTATCCACCCATTTTTTCATTTAAAAAAAAACCGTAATAATAATAATGATAGAGAAAAGAAGAAATGATTACATATGGATGCGATTTATTTTTTCATTTTAATTAGTCCGCCTACAAAACAAATTTATATATATATATATATATAAGTATGTCGAACCAAATTAATGGCAAAAGAAAAATTCATTGATTTGCAAATAAATTACCAAAGATGGAATCATGAAACAATAAAAAAATTTCCATAAAATCTGCCAGGAAATTTTATCAATAAAACGAAATGCCGTTCTAAAATTTTAACGTTATTCATATTCATATCATATTTTCTATTGTTTTACTCTGATTTATTACTTTTGAAAATTATGAACCAAACATTGAAATTAATTCGCTGGATGGAATAAATAGCACATAATGCTCAATCTGAATTCGTTTCAGTCATTCCGTTCGTAGTCAGGAAATCTCGATGGAAATGTTTGAAAATTACCGAAAATTTTGAACTTTTCATGACTGTATTTTTTCTCCACTCCTCGATAAAATTATTGCACTTCTCGATAAAATTGCATCAAATTAATTATTCTACCGTTTCTTCCTTATTCAATAGTGTCCTTAACAATGTTATAAAGAATTGAAATTAAAAAGACAGAAAATAAAAACCACATTTAAAATCTTTCTAAATCAAAAGAATGTCGAAATATTTGTCATCAATATTGTCAAATCACTATCATCATAAACAATATTCGATTTCATACATGAAAAAAATGAATTGATCCACAGCTATACATGCGATTAGTCATTATCTAATTTTGATCAGATGAATAGGCAACAAGGTAAGAAGGAAAGAAGTTTATGAAGGCTGTTTGTTGGATGTAAAACATCACACAAACTTAAGGAATGTCTTTCATAATTTGGTGCTGTAAAAATATGTTGCAAGAAGAATGATACTGGAAATACCGTCTTTTTTTGCTTACATTTTTTGACTTCGTTGTAATTATCTCTCTTTCTCTTTTGTGGTTAAGCTTTCAACTATACTATTTACTTTCCTTTATTAATTTTAAAAAAAAAAAAGAAAAAAAAAAAGGGAAAAAAGCTACTAATACGAAAAAAAAAAGGAAAAACGAAAGAGTAAAAAGGTCCATTTCAACTTCCGGAATAATGATAACGGAAAATGCTTAGAGGAAAGAACTTACTTTTCGTCTGGAAGATTTTGCTTAAGTTGAAGAAAAAATTTGCCAAAAAATACTGTTGGGTATTACATTTGAAATGCACTTACGGCATCAATTTGATAATACTAATTTCACACTCCGCGAGACGGAGCTTATCATTTACAGTATTAATATAATATAGGATTAATTTTTGAACTTTTGCTTGACACGCTTTCTTTTTCTCTGTGTGAAAGAGGATTTCAAAATTATTGATAATTTCATGTAGTATTGAAATACATTTGATATTTAATGAAAATAACTGATAAAGTGGTAAGGATATATTCATTCTGTGATATGATGATGACGATTGATTTAAGCAATTTTCTTATTTAGTGTCGAAAAAATACTTATACATAGCAACTATTTAAATTTAAATTTAAATTTTAGAAGGAATAGTGATAGAAGTAAAGGAAGAATATAGTTAGGTAAATGCATCTATAATGCAGTTGTAGTGAAACTGTTGGAAGTGTAAAAAATTTTGGTGATTTTGATAAAAAACAGTGAGAAAGTGTAGCTCTAAAAATCTTTCTTTTTTTTTTAAAGGATTTTTTTTTTTTAAATTTTTTTTTGTATTTTATAGAAAATATGAGGAAATAGCGACAATATCCACTAGTAAATATCTGCATATACCGGAAAATTAATTAATTTTTAAAGAGAAAAATTGAAGTCAAGCACTGAAAAATGGGCATTTAAAAGTAGATGTCAGGGCTAAAATTAAGATATTTATGAATAGATACATGAAATGAATTTTTTTTTTGGAAGCGTAATAAAAGTTTAAGTAATTTTGATAAAAGATCATTAAGAAATGAAATACAGCTTTGAAAAAAATTTTTTAAAAAAAAAGTGTTCAAAGAAAAGGACAAAGTCACTCAGTCTGCTGTCCAGAAAATTTGACTGAGGTACTATATTAGGAATGCACTACCAAATATCTGCAGTACAAATGACGTTTTCAAAATGCCTACGTTTATGTATATGTATGTGCGTGTATGTTTTTTGCAACAATAATCAATACAAATAACTGAGATCAAAACAATGAAATAATTAACTGTTAATGATTAAATAATGAGGAGCGGTAGTAAATGAATGAAATATTATTGCAAAGGAATGAAAATAGAAAAGAAATGATGCATCAGAAGAAATTTTTAAAATGAAATCTGATCAATAAGAGGAATATTATAAGAGGGATATCGAATGAGGTACCAATAAAGGGATACGGTTGATGAAGATAAGGGAAAAGTACCAAGGATGACAAGAGATGCACAAGAATTTTTTGCATGTACATACGTTCCACGACGGTGACCGAAAACCAGTGTTCCACGACAGTATAAAAGGACACTTAGTTCGTCATTACGATGGATCGAAAATGGAGGAACAAAGGGAACGGGCATACAAGGCGGTTGCCTATGCAGCTGTTACTTTTTCTTTAATATCCATCTTATCAGTATGTATCACTATGCCAATCGTCTATAGTTTCGTTGATCATATACAGCAACAAACGCGGAAGGATCTTCAATTTTGCAAAGTATGAATTATGTCATCATCACTATTACTAATAATATTTATGCTCTATTTCCTATTATTACTCATTAAAGTTATAATAATTTTATATGATCCTAGCTACAAGCTTTCTTGTGGATTTATTCATCCACTAACTGTTCATATTGATCCGTCCAAATGTTGTGAATCGAAAATTTTAGAAGCTTATGACTAAAATTTTAATCCAAGCATGGTGAGACAATGAGATATTTTCTTGTATATAAAATGTCTCTTTATTTTACAATTTTGAATAAATTACAAATAGATCTCATCATACTCAGATTCGGATCCGAGTTTATTTGACATATACATTGAATTTTTCAAAATTTTTTCCCCTCTTTTTAATATTTGTTTGTTTTCCCTTTTTTTTGCATCCAAATTATAATTTTACAAATTTCACAAAAGAAAAGAAGATCGAATTCCACCTATAAATTTTCATTATTTCATATTTATCCATAATAAAATGATTACAATAATTCCTGTCATTGGAAGAAATAATCACAATAATCTAAACCATGCATCATAATTTACTCTTCTTTAGTTTCATTATTCTTTAAGTTTAAATAGAAATTTACACGTAAATTTCAACTTTAATTTGATTTATCAAGAGGGGTTTTTTTTCTCTCCCATAACATTTGTGAAATTTTATAAAAAAAATCTACAAAAAATTAGAATTTTTCTTCAGAGAAATTCCGGTTTTGTAGTATCTCCATTCTTTTGTACAACGTCTTCTGATTTTCCTTTAGTTAACGGTTGATAATGTTGTCGGCCTTTTCTATGATAAAAATTATTGATATCTTGATAAATAAGACAAATTCTATTTTCAAATTCTTTTCAATTTTTTTCTCTTCTAAATATTTATAAAATAAAAAAAATTACAAGAAAGAAAGCAAGGTTTAAAAATTTTTAATTTTGTAGTCCTCAGCCCGAGATATCATGTCGGAAGTAGCTAAAAAACAACCGATTACCTTTGCAGTTGCTGCAACAAACAGAACAAAAAGAGAAATTGGTGCCTGTGAGAGTAGGTTTCCATAAATTAAGCTTACATTTTATTATTATTTTTGCTGTGAGGCTGTTTTTTTTTTTTTTTTTATTTGTAAGAAATTGCTAATTTGGAAGTTTTCCTACTTCAGTTACTATATTCGTTTGACTTAATATATGTAGCAAATACATTTATTAGCTAAATTGCAGGTTGTTGCAAACCTGGGCATCCTGGACGACCAGGACCGCCAGGAGCAAATGGGAAACCAGGCACACCGGGAGCCCCAGGCCGACCTGGTACAATACTTTTTTTGATATCAACGCCTGATTTATCACATTATCTTATACATTTATTTTGGTAGTGTCCCTGCGGATTGTCTGCAATTTCTAATATCATTTTTTTTTTTTTTTTTAAATCCCTTAAAGTTTATTTTTTTTCTGTTGTCAGGTGCACCTGGGCGACCACCAATAGTTTGCGAGGAAGTTGATATTCCGCCATGCAATCCTTGCCCACCAGGACCACCAGGACAGCCAGGACCTAATGGTATACCTGGAAATCCTGGAAGATCCGGACCACCAGGCAGGCCAGGAAACAGTGGTATGATTTTGATTGATTGAATTTTCCCATTTTTCATTTTTTTTGATATCAAGTAAACAACTGTTGTAAAATAAGTTTATTTTAAAAATTTAATTCCGCTACAATTTTGTTTTTAAGACAAAATGTGTATTGTGCGGTGAAAACGTAATATAATGTGTTTCATTAAGTTCATTAAAAGTAATAAAAAATGATTCGCACAGGCAGCGCTGGACCACCAGGACCTGTAGGACCACCAGGATCACCAGGACAACCTGGAGCTGATGGCGAAAGGGGAGAACCAGGGAGGCCAGCATCAAGTACACCTGTACTTCCAGGCGATCCGGGCCAACCGGGTGAACCAGGTGTGCTTTTGCAGATTGCAGATTGCAGAATCCTTTGCAGATTTTGTGCATTTTTTCTCTCATGTTATAAAGAAATGTTTAAATCGGAGTGCATTTTTTTCTTTGCAATAAAATGATTGTGAATGAGTTTCAGGTCCACCTGGTTTACCTGGACCAGATGGAAATCCAGGACGAGATGGACAACCAGGAAGTCCTGGACCAAATGGACCACCAGGACCACCAGGACCACCTGGGAGCCCTGGTATTAATGGTGAAATGGGTGCCCCTGGTCAACCAGGATCACAAGGTGAACGTGGTATCTGTCCGAAATACTGTGCGTTGGATGGCGGTATATTCTTCGAAGATGGAACACGAAGATAATCCTTTCTTTTTTCCTGTATTCTATGAACTCGTTTAAGATACATTTTTGAATGCTCATTAGTTACGAAATGGTTTTAATAAAGCAAATGGATTAAAGTAAAATGTGTTCATTCATCCGTCACTCACTTCTCTGTCATTTCATATAAGTGACGTTTTTCTTTTTTTTTTTGCCATCAATTACAATTTATCTTTTACATCGTTTGTGAATTATGAGAAATCGCATCCGGTATTGTTTGGGATGTCGAAATTACTTGAGAAAATCGTTGAAAAGAGAATGATCATTATAGCATTCATGAACCGGTTTTTGTGGTCATTACTACTACGTTAATTACCATCAAATAATAACAACAACAATAATATTCCTGCATTTCTCAATTATATTCAATTAAAATACAAGGAAAAGATGACTTGATAAGAGCTGTTGCTATGAAAACACTGAAAAGAAAATGACGAAAGAAAGACGAAAGTTATTGCAGTCGTGAAATTCACAACAAATTTTTCCGCCAAAATATATAATAAAAATAATTATTATTATCACTGCCACTATCACTATCACTGTCATTCCCACTATCACATCTTCATTATTGCCATCACTATCATCATTACTTTAATCATTTCATCCATTCCAACAATATCGTTACATCACTTATTATTTACTATTACTGTCAGTCCCGGCAGTAAATTTTTCATTCATTTCATTAGCAAAATTTTTCCAATGTTTTTATATGTGTGCATGTGTATGTCTGTTATGTATGTGTATGCATTTTGGGTATGTATGAATGTGTGTAGGTGTATATTTGAACATTTCAATGAATGGCAGTATATTGAATTAGAGAAAAGAGAAAGGAAAAAAAGGAAGTGTAATGTTATAAACAAAAACAAGAACATACAGCCTAGACCAGATAGAATAATATTAACCAACTAAATAGCTAGGCTAGATAGTTGGCAAAATGATATTGTCATTGCAACTTGACATAGTGAAATAATATAAAGCATTTTCTTCCGAAATTTCCATCTGCTACACATTCATTTCAATCTTGATTTGATTAGCTTGACTGCATCAAGTACTTGGCATTTTTTCGTTTTGTTTTACTTTTTTTATTGATAATAATTGTTTCTATAATCATTTCTTATCAATAAATCATAAAAGATTTATTTTAGCCTTTTTTTAGCGTCACTGATAAAAAATAATAATTTATTGGTAAGAAATAATTATAAAAAAAGAGATAATCATGAAAAAAATAAATTGATGCCGCTATTCATGATTTATATCTCGATGAAAACGAAATTTAAGCTCGAAAGATAAATAGCATGTTAGAGAGTGCTAAACAATAAATCGATATCACTATTCCGGAATGACAAAAAAGAATCAGAAGAACATTTGAATATTCGTGATCATTATGAATTCAAGAATATTTTAGGACGGCTGCTTTCTCCGAGGTATGTCCTTCTTTGACAATTCGTTTTTTTCTCTCTTCTCCTATCTCTTTCCTTTCATTAGATAACCTAATTTTAATAAAATCTGACTATTCATAATGAACAAGGATACCATTTGCAAGATTATGGAAAGTTTTTAAATTTAAAAATCTGAAGAAAAAATCAAAAAGAAAGGAAAACAATAAATTGCAAATCTATTACAAATTCTACGTTTAACGTTAGGTTCGTATGGATCATTTATCAGACTGTGAATATGAAGCGTCAAATAATTAATAAATACTTTTTAATCATTTCAAAATGTTTGATTTTCATATGACACAATTTCAAAAGGATTTATTTAGCTTCAGTTATGAATGACATCTTGCTAATGACAAATTTTATCCCATTTAATTATAGTTTACTGAATTAAATTATTTCTCTGCGATTGCGCAAGGTAAAACTTTGGCACGATAATATCGTAAATGAAAAATGCGAAAAGTAAATTTTGAAATATCAGAATAGACTATAAATTTTGCTAGGTTATTTCGTCATTTCAAAAAGCATAAAAATTCAATTCAGAAGAAAGCTTTAATAATTTTGAGCAGTTCATTTAAATTTTAAAAATAAATATGGATAAAAATTAAGCAGTATGGAATTATTCAAACCAATATTCCAGTTAAGAGAATTTGACTTACAATTTCAGCTGCTTCAAATGGTGTGAATAAATTTGAAGTTTTTGTTTTTTTTTTTCAAATTAGTAATGTGCGCAAAAAAAAATGTTTAAGTCTTCTTGGCTGACAAATATCAGAGCCTGGTTTTTTGGTTGCAATTAAATGCATTGATAAGAAAGCGTCATAAAGTAACGAGGAATCGTTGAAAAATGAAAATCAAAATTTTATGAAAATAATTTGCATTTACTTTTTTTTATTTATTAAATCAACGCATTAATACAATAATTTGCAATTCTTTTTTTTAAAGGCAATTATTTCATGTAACTTTTCGTTACCTGTACTTTTTATCATTTATCATCATTGGTTTATTATTTATTACAATTGCCTCAGAATTTTTTTTATTTTGAAGGATAAACAGGAAAAATTAGTTTTACATTTCTTTTTTTTTCAGTCATAAAAGCAAATTTTCTGCCAATACTTTTAATTTAAAAAAAAAGCGAAAAAGCAAAAAATAGTTTAGGAAAAAATAAATTTCGAACCTTCGAAAAATAAAAAACACTATCAACGGTTATTACTTTCATTCTCTTCAAAAAAGAAAAAGAAAGTAAAGCACTACATAAAGTTATCGGCATTGCTTTTAGTATCATTACAAAATGCTCCATACTAAATGAGCAATCAATTTGGTATATTCAATAAAATTTGGAAATGAAAAAATATGATATTTTCTTCATTTTCATAACTATTGCAATCCATCAGAAAATTTTTTTTTTGTTTTAAATTTAAATTGAAAAAAGTTATTTTATAAATTTTTTAGATTACGACATTCAAATATAGTGCAATTATATGATACGTTTGACGAGAAGCAATATCTCTATCTTGTTATGGAGCTTGTTACTGGTGGTGAACTTTTTGATCGAATTGCAAAAATAATTGTTTATGTAAATATCACTCATATCCTGCTGTAATTTTATTCAAAATTCTTCCATTTGTAATGTATATTTTTTGCATATTCACATTTCAAAAAATAAACAATAAATAAATGAGTAAACTGTCTTTTTGAAAATTAACATTTAAAATTTAAAAAAAAAGAAGAATAAAACAATTATTCCACCGTTTGGAACTGTTGTTTTATTAACAAAATAAATTCTAACAGTCTTCTTTTTCTGAAAAGCTATACAAACACTTTTTAGCATAATTTAATCCGTATCATAATTGATTATTCGAATAATTCCATTATTTTATGTTTGAAATTTACGAATTCTTTGCTATGATTTAAAATATTTTGCTAATAATCGCTATATATTAGCTAAAATAAACATTTTACATTTTACGCAATTAATTTCACATTTTAAATTTGTGATAGGATGAAATAAATCAAAGATTAATTAATTAATAAAGTATTTAGAAGTGTTAGCGCTTTTTTTTCCTACAGGGTTTATTTACGGAATGTGATGCCTCAATATTAATACGTCAAGTACTTGAAACAGCTGCATTCATACATGAAAATGGAGTTGTTCACAGGTGATTTTATTTTTGTTTCTGTTTTTAAATTAATAACAGCTATTTTCTTTTTCTCTTATAAATCCGAATTTTGAATTTCAAATTAAAATTTTTTTTTTCAATGAATTTCAAAGTTTTATATAAGATAATTTATTTTATTTGCAAAAATGAAGCATAACAGGCATTCTATGTTACCAAGTTTTGAATTTACTGAAAGTTTTGGATTTTAGAGATTTAAAACCAGAAAATTTGTTGTATTATGATCAGACATTATAAAATAATGATTGCCAATTTTGGCCTTTCAAAAATTGATGAGTCGGGTGTTATGGCTACAGCATGTGGTCAGCAGGTTATGTTGCACCTGAAGTTTGTTTTAATTATTTCATTCCAACAAAACGTAGTAGATAATCAGTGTCCAAAAATTAAAGTTAACCAACGCGTCAAATGATCAAAAATATTTCAAATTTTCAACTTTCATCACTTGGACTTTAAAATACTTATGGGTTGCAAAACTAACAATGACTTTGTCTAAAGTGATCAAAAACATAAAAAACGCTAAATAGAAAATTCTGACTAATTTATTCTAATGATTAGTTTCAAATTTATTTTGCAAAAAAATGACTTGGTAGAAATTTGTAGAAAAATCTTTTTTGCAAATTGTTAAACAATAAAAATTATCGTCTACTGCTAGATCAATCGATGGTGACAATAATAGTAATTAATTTAAACTGATTAATGTAAGTAATTAGCATTATGTTTGAATTGAATGCTTTGTGGAAATGCTTCTTGGATAATTCCGACGACTCTGATTTTAAATGGAGTACCTAAACAAACAATTGGAAAATGAAACATTTATAACTTTTTGCAGTTTGTTCTCGCACATAGAAATAAGAACATAAATAATCTGATGATAAGATAATCAATCGTATAAAAGAATTCTCCAGAAATCAATTGATTTTTCACAACCAAAATGAAGTCTGTTTTACTTCGTATTAATAAATTAAAATAACTGACAGGCGCAAAACGGTAACGAAAATAAACGAAAATAACATGTCATCGATAATTGTTTGAACAACTTCAGAAATGCAGTTTTTATTCATATCGGTCAAATGAGAAACCTATTACAAACTAATTAAAGTTATAACACAAATAATTTCTTTAGAATCTTGGAAAAGAATGAATTCTGCGCTCTTATTTTCATGTTACTTTTAAAAAAACACGAAAGAGAAAGGTCTTTTCTAAAAAAAAAAAAACATATATATATATGATTTGTTGACCATATCATTAAAGATAGAAAAAAGATATTTTTCCTTTTTAAAAAGATAATACTTCAATAACTCGATCTGAAAAAAAAAATTGTCTTTAATTAAAAGGATGTAATAATTTAACATGTTATTAATTAAAATGAAACAGTGAAATAATAGGTATTGCAACAGAAATCGTATGGTAAAATTGTTGATATTTGGTCCATTGATATTACAACATATATTCTTCTATGCGGTTATCCACAATTCTATGACGAGAATGATGCAAATTTATTCCCTCAAATAATTCGAGGTGAATACAAGTTTGATTCACCGTACTGGGATGAAACTTCTGAATCAGCGAAAGATTTTACATCACATTTAATACGCTGCGATATAATTGTCATCAAGCATTAGCTCATCCGTCTTAATCAATTCCTATCATCATGTAATTTTTCATCTTACTACTTCTGCCATTTCATTTCAACACTTTTATTTTTGTTTACTTCAGTATTATATAATAATGACACGTTTCTGAAAGATGATTTAATTCATTTTGTTTAGAAACATTGAAAGTTTTTAGTTGCATATTCCAATTTCCCTAATCTGTTCTTTATTTTCTCTTCTATAATAAAAAAAGCAGAAAATATATTCCATTCTCATTTTTTTTAAAATTAAATTCATATATTGAAATATAGGATCAGTGGTAGTACAGCAGGAACAAAAAGCATTCATTGTTTGGTGGTATCACATTTGAAGATAAGCTTAGCAAAACGAAACTGGAAGAAAGCATTCAACGCAACAACTGTGATCCGTCAACTTCAAATTCTCCGATTAACATCAATCTCACAAGCAACATCCACATCAACCAATCAGTAAGCAGTATTTCATCAAAACATATTACAGTTTTCCAAATTTGACATAAACGCAATATTTCAGAATTTGCGTAATCTTCATCATGTTCTCCCTGTGAATTTCATTGATATTTTTTGTAATGTAATATACAATTGTAATCAGTACCCATTCATCCATTAATCATTATCTCTCCACAATACTATTTATGTTGTAAAATTTGAAATACAAAGGGTAAAAAAAATGTAAAAAAAAATTTGAAGTATAAATACAACGACGCTTCTAATTTTTACAATTTTTACGGCTTTTGGTTATCTGTGCACTTTATGGAATGATATGAAGAAGTGTTTGATAAAGGATCAAATTAAAATCAGAGTCTGAAATCAACTGAACTGTATCACCAAATATTCCATCAATTAATAGTAGCGTTTTCTCTTTTCCTAGCTATCATAAAATTCTTTGATTACCGGCATACATACACTACAGAATGTTGATCCCAAGTTATCCTATAGTGAATTTAATATCTTGATTCTTCGTAAGTACCGTTTCGACAACAATAATTTGAAAACCACACCAAGCTTCAAGAAAAAACCACAATCCTCCAACCACTATCTGCTCAAGAACATTAACTTATAAATCTGATATTATGAACTAAATAACTATTTATAAAAAATGAATTAAAAACAACTTTCACCAGAGTTGCAGGATGCTTCATTCCTATACAAAATCCCAAAACTTAAAAAAAAGTATTGTTCAATCAAATAAATCCATAATGGAATAAATATTTTCCTTAGCGTAATATTCACGACGAATAAAATGCGAGAATTTTTAATGAGATCCCTGATAAAGCATCTACCGTTTTTTTTTTTCCATTATACTTCAAATATTTAGTTCACCTTCTGAAGACAAAACACTGAAGCAGAACACAAAGACTTACAGGCAGATGACTTCTGTTTTAATAACTTTTGATAGCAGCTCTATCAGCCAGATCAGATTAAACACAGATGGAAGACTTCAATCTGTTGAGCAATTTATTCCATTATGGAAACCGAAAAAATCCAGTGGAACAATACTGCCAGAAACACAAAGGATGAACTGACTTGTTAAATAACCATAAAACGCAGAAAAATTTCATTCAGTAAGAATAGAAATATCACTTAATTTGCAAGAATTCAGATTCTGAGACTGCCGATTTATTCCATTCCTTCATTCATTCTTTCGTCGGGAAAAACTATATATTATATATATATATATATATATATATATTTACATTTTACTCCATGAACTATCATATAAAAAAATTTCGGCATTCGAAAGAACACTACTTACATACCCGCTGTCACAAATATTCACCAAATAGTAAATAAATTAATGTAGCATATATAAACCTCATCAGTAACAGAACCAAAAAAGTTATTTATAATATAAAATAAATTGTATTTCCTAGCCGGTTCTCTAGACATAGACCATCAGAAAGGAAAATATAGAATGATTTGTCGTAAAAGAAAGCGATTTTTTGTTTTACATCAAAAAAAAAGTCCGGCAAATGGAACAGTTATTTACGACATTAAAATCAGGAGTCAAAATGAAATAGATTATGCAGATACATAGGCCATAAAGCAGTGCAACAGTTCCATATTAATGCAATTCCAAAAACGTCAGCAGGTGCTTTGGCACAACTTCTTTGTACTCGGACTCATGAATGTTTCGCCGCACAACATTTGCAGTTAGACTCATAAGTGTAAGATATCTTCCTGAAAAATGATAAAGTTCTGAAGCTCCTTCCATGCTGAAAAAAACTCAACCTTTATTCATATTTGATCAAGCTAAAAAATGAAATCCTCGAGAAACTTCAGCAAAATTTCAAAAAAAAATTATTTCATCACCATCAAAATATAAATCAAAGGTGGTCAATCAAACTTCGATATTTGTCATTTATGCAGTGAATCGTCTCTACAGTCTGATACTTATTAATATGGATATATAAAGAAGAAATTTTCCTAGTTTTATCTTAAAAATACGAAAATATCGAGATAATCTAACAGCAGCGTCATATATCATTTTTTACTAGACGACAATTAACGAAGAATTTAAACTATTAGAAAGGACTAAAACTAACCCAATCTGAGCTGCTCCTTTACATAAGGCAGTTTCGCTGAGATCAACTGCAAACACGTTTGATCAGCGTTATTACGAGCTAGAAGTGTTGCACCACTTTGAAGTAGAAGTTTGACGATACTCAGCCTAGGTTTAGTAGTCAGCAAAACCGAATGCAATGGAGTGTTTCCTAAAACGCACAGATAAAACAGAACTTAAATTAAGAACTCCTAATAAACAACAGCGATTTGAAAAAGGGAACACATGAACAGCATTAATTATTCATCACTGCAGATTCATTAACAATCCTTGAAATTGAAATCTTTTCAAATAGGATAACGGATCTTTTTTATAAGTTATTGAACAAGCTTTTATCAACCTACCCAGTGAATTCTTCATATTTACATCGATTCCACTTTCGATGAGCAACGTAATAACACATGCACATGGGAAACGAGCTGTTACTGGTTTATCAATATCATGACATGCAGCGTGAAGAGGATATAAATTCAGGCATTTTGAAACTGATGTTAGACGTGTAACAATATTTGATAATGAAGCATCAAAGTCATTTCCATCACTTTCTGTTTCTAAATTTGATGTCAGTTTATTTTCTGCAGGCGACAGACGTCGAATCTGAAATACATATACGTTTTGCATGTACCTTACATCAAAATTAGGAAAACACTCGTATAAACATCACGTACTTCTTGCTAGCTATTTTTTTTGCAAAAATTAGACATTTCGAAATGCAAACCAAGCAAGAAAGCTGAAGAAATATCGCCATATAGCTGGATGTTAGCGAATGGAGTATTTACAAAAGATATCAAACAAAAAAAAAAAAAAAAAAGAAACAGGAAGTTATACAATAAACTATATTTCCTTTGTATATTTTTTTCCAACGTTAACTTTTTTGCTTGGTTGCCTAATCGTTACAGTCATGTCCCAAACTGTAGTAAAATTGGAAACTACACATTTCAAACTTCACCATTCCTCAACAGTTGTAAACCGCTGATACTGACACTATACACACTACTTGAGAGTTAATGGCAAACAATAAAGGCCAACCAAAAGAATCAGTTGCAAAGCAGCAAGCATCAAAAAATCACTGCACCGGTTTTGGTCATCCGATTCTTGAGCAATTTCACCTGCCTTAATTTTTGCACTGTTATCACTGAATCTAAAAAACATAAAATACAAGTAAATGAAGGAACAGAAATTATAAAATTAATAAGGGTGGAAGTAACTGCTTCCATTGAGAATTTCTTACATATGCAGTTCAAGATTTCAATTTTATCTAACATTTCTCAGAATTC
The DNA here is from genome assembly GCA_029876185.1 of Mansonella ozzardi. Classification (NCBI taxonomy): domain Eukaryota; kingdom Metazoa; phylum Nematoda; class Chromadorea; order Rhabditida; family Onchocercidae; genus Mansonella; species Mansonella ozzardi. Next base: position 10,712 of record JARVGP010000882.1, on the reverse strand, counting down.
TATTATATTGTTATGTGCTAAACATATTTTAAAGCTTATTATATCTATAAAAAATAAAAAATAAAACAGTGCATGAAACTATAACCTTTCTAGTTCGTAGACAGCTTTTTCCAATACATCCATTACGTATTTGCGAGAAAGTGGAGAAACACGGACACCATCTGCATTAGCAATTATGATTCCTTCATTCACCGTTAAGATGAATGTATCAATGAATGCTCCAATTGTTGAAATAGTTGACGGATGTAGTGCGCCAAGATGTCTTTGCTAAATTATTTCATTTTTATGTTCATTTTTGTTGTCAAATTTAAACTTAGTGCAGTAGAAATCTATCAAATTGGAATTTTGGAAGTATAAGTGTTCAACTGCCATTACAGACAGCACATATTTTTGGAAGAATCACAAGCTTTAAATACTATCTCAGATGGTGGAAACCAAAATGGAAATTACCAACCTGCAGATAGAGTGCATGCATCCATAACTCGTAACATCTATTGGTTTCACCCAAATCACAGTATACAGCACCACGATAACGTATGAAATAATGTGTTTCGTGATGACCTCCACCGATGATTCTTTCTCGCATGATTAATGCCTGAAGTCGTTAGTCATACATAACATGAAACAAGAAGGTAATCAACTTCATTCTAAGCCTCTACTTACTTGCATTCTAATTGCATCAGGATCGCCAATTATATGGCGTATATCGACAGCTGTGTCTATTTCGAACAAGTCATCGTAAACATGCACAGCAGTTCGCACGCGAAGCGGCTCACCGTAATTAATTGCTTCGAACCAAACACGTACAGCATTACTTAAATCCATCTTTTTATCCACCAAAGTAGCACCAAACAACTAAAATAGCATTGTGAAATTACTACTATATAAGTATACAGTTGAAAAAAAAAATAATACTTTTGTAGACAAATACCGAAAAACTCTACGTGCCTACCGTATTTTCTCTGAAAAAATGAAGCTTGACGCATATGACTTATAGTTAGCGCATGATTCCACAAAACACTTCAATTTCTCAGGTACTAATCGTGAAATATATTTATAAAGTATTATGAATAGTAAGGAATATGTTAGGGTTTTTATTTCGTTATGCGACTTATCTTCCCACGGTTAGAATGCTACGCTTTTCTAATGTCGTATTCATAAAGTCTTACTAACTTTCAATGCATCTCTTGTTTCTTGAGCCGTAGCCACAGCAGATAATGATTTGAGCACATCTTCATGTCCAGCCAGAGCAGCGCACTGCATCGGCGTCATATTACAATCATCTTTAACATTTTTTGCACCAGCTTCTAATAACATGCATACAATTTCATTGGAACCAGCCTCCGCAGCATCATGCATTGCTGTGTTTCCTGAGATGATTGATTATTCATGACCAACGAACATTCCAAAAATTTGGCGAAAGAATATGAGGACAAGGAACAACGAATGTTAAGTAGTTTCTTCAAAAAAACACTTTGTTGTGATTGCTAAAGCCAAAAAAAATTGATGTATTAATTTTCGATTAAAATGAAATTCAAAAAATTGCATCCAAGCCACTAATAATAATTTTTATCAACAAATGGTACCAATCCTGATGAATTTTCAACCGCAAAACAGCTACCGCCTATGAAAAGACTGTGCATCTAGAGGTTACTACGTTATAATCGGAAAATTTCTAATCCAGAACATGAGAAGGAGTCAACAATGTTGGCATATTAATTATGTCATGAGTAGTGTAATGAAAAGTGAGTAACACTCATAAGACATAACATTTGCGGGAAAATTACCTTTAATCGATGCACGACAAGGATCCGCTCCATGTTCCAGCAAAAAGCGTACGATATCAGTTCGCATTTTAAAAGAAGCAATCATCAATGGCGTATGCCCATGTCGATTAGCTAATTCGATATCAGCCCCTTTTTCCACCAGATATTGAACTAAATATGTGTTACTGAATAAACTATACCTTTATAACCTGGAGATAACTATGTAAAAAGACAAGAGATTAATACCTATGTCAAAGTGACCATCATAGCATGCTCCCCGTAAAGGAGAACTGTTCGACTGCGTTGTCTGATTGATATCGGCACCACCTTCTTCAATAAGATACCGAACAATATCCATATGTCCTGCAGCTGCTGCAGCCCATAAAACCGGTGCTCCAGCTAAATTTAGCTCAATTTCTCAAATTTTTTCAAAAAAAAAAAAAGGTGAGCTTCTAAGTAAAAACTGGTAAAATTCCGAACAAATTGTCTGATAAGATAAATTATAAACGTATATTGCCCGCGAAAGTAGAATTCACCATAACTATTTTTCCTCCCCCCCTAGTAAGGAAAGATAAGCTATTCAGAAAAAGGGAGAAGAAAGACAGAAAATGAAAGTACAAAAAGGAAAAATGAAAAAAGCATTAAAATTAAATATTAAAATATGCCAATCAAATTAAAGTTGCGCAAAACTGACGGATAATTTCACCATCAAATGAGACTGTCCCTGTGATTGCGATATCTGCGCCCTTTTCCAGCTGCAAAATTTGAGTTAATATAGACACCGATTCAGTTTAACCACTAATACAGAGAGAGAAATGCATACGGTTTCCAAAAACGATCATTACAAGTACCATTGAAAATTTGTCCTTTTTTGTCACATGTTTCTAATTAACAAATCTAAAATATTGAAGTAAAAAGAAAGATTACCAAATATTTGACAACATCGAAATGGCCATTTCGTGCAGCTATGACAAGTGGTGGAGTTTGCGATTTTCCTGACGACAAACAGTGATGAAGCCATTCGTGCGATCGATCTTCCAGGAAAATACGCAAACGTCGCAGATTGCCATCTCGTGCCGAATTGAAAACAATAGCTCGATATGCTTCCGGATCCATCTTATCCAATCAAGAAAAATTAAGACCGGACAATAAATCAGTAAAGTGTGATACTCTACACCGATCACTCTCTCAACACTTAAACCACTGCTGGTCGCGCCTGTAAGATGCTACCTCAATGCCCATCTTTATGAAATAGTTGCGTATCAATCCCGATATCCGCTCCGAAGATTTTCCAGCTTCATTCAGAATTTCCCAAACAATGGATCATTTTATCATTCCACTGAAAGATCTTACTGTGCCATAATAAATGATAATTAGATGATAAGATAAAATGAATACGGTCATTTGTATATGATGGTAACACGGCGAAGGTTACTGTCTTGAAACCCGAATTCGTTGTTTATTGTTTATTTGTAAATGCAGGATTATATATTGTTTACCAAAGCAATGTCCAGAAAAAACAAGAAAAATCTATTAGAGAGCATTCAAATGGTTATGTATGTATCACCGCATTATATGTGCTTAATTCTAGATATTCATCAGAAAACACAAAGGACGCTCAGTTTCAGAATGTTTTTTTATTTATAATAATTGAATAATAAATAAGTAATAAGTAATATAAAATTAAAATTGACGTGAAGGTTTAATCTTCCTGGTCCTGGATGAACACGTTCAGGTGTTAGGACAAAAAAAAAGGGATGTTTACTGAGAATTGAATGTTAATCGAAATGAAAAAATTTTGGGGTAGTAAAATAGTGGATGATAAATGAGGATAATTAACTTCACTAGTTTTTGCTCAAGTAATTGGTAGATTTACAATCAATTTTAAATTATCAAAACTTATTTTGATCATAGGTTATAAAAGAACAATTATTAAAAGCGAAGTCATGATTCAAGATATTAACATAGTAATTTGCTATGATATTTATCATCAATTGCAAACACGATCATCATATATTAGCTATACATTCATTGATTATTACTATGCTCATTCAAATCATTCACGGACTTTTTATTGCAATCTTTATTATTTTATCATTGGTACCTATAAAACTATAAAACTTGGGATAGCCCATTTTGATTATCGTTATCAGTCCGTAAAATATTAGAAAAGCTCATAAGCATTTCGGAACATTACAGTGATTTTTGGTGATAAGGCCTGTTAATGACTTCGTTCATTATATGTCTTCACGATAACTGATCTCTCTAATTCTATTTCATCCGCCCCAAATTGATTGTAATATTATCTGTTAATTTAGTAAGTATCAGTGCTTTTTGAATAGATCTTTCCTTTGGCATATTGAGTATTAATCAAAAAAATTGAAATTTCTCGAATTTAATTTTTTTAGATCTATTATTTTAAATTTATTGTGCTATTGAATAAATTTATTCAGTAGCAAACTAAAGTTTTGAAAAGAAAAAAAATTCCTGTTTCGATGTTTTTTTACAATTTTTCGTAAATATTGAAAGTGAAAGAATTAATGTTTTTTTTCTTTTTTGTGTATATATAATTTTTAAATTTTTCTTAATGCACAGCAAGCATAACTTAATATTCTAATAAGTATTCATTTATTTAGTGAAGAATAATGAACCATCGAAAGTAAGTAAGGGCGCGATCTAAAATTGATGGAAATCATTTTAAAGAAAAAATCATTTACTGACTAATATTACTCATGTTCAAATCTCACTAACTGACTACTGTTGTCCATGTTAATGGAGTTAGTATAAATGTAAAAGATTGTAAACTATATACGAATTTGAATGATTGTTCTAACACTCATTATCACGGTGGTAATAAAATGTCAATTTTTACAATTTTTTGAGCAAATTTCTTCATATTTGAATAAGAAATATCCTGAAACAGCAAACTGCCACTTATATTAAAGATCTTTTACATATTCGGTTGAAATTTTGCTGCAAAAAGTATTAAATTTGAAATCTGACTAAAAAAAGGCCTAGACAAAATTTGAAATTGATTTTTTGTTTTATATTTTGTTGACATATTTAAACCTTAAATATATTAACACACCTAATTAGAATACATATATATATATATACTTTAGAATATTTTGCATTATATTCTGGAGAATATACTTATTCTATCTCTTTATTTTTGTTTGTTTTTTACCCTCATTATCATCCTTATCTTCTCTCAAATCAATCGTGCAAGTATTAACAATTCGCTTCAAATTCTTTTACTATTTGATGCTTTCCACTAATTTAATTAGTAGTGCGAGAAATTTTTGTGATTGTATTTCGCGTCGTAAACTAGAAATGTAATATCTATTAAAATATCACAGAAATGTTTTGTCAGGTAAAAAGTTCATTTTAATTAAATTCTTTATAACGTTTGAACTTGTTTATAGATATACATATATATATATATATAATTTGCTTTTTTTTGAAATTCAGTTTGCAAAAATTTTCTTTGTAAATAATGAATGAGTATGAAATTTGATTAAAAGAGATAAACGAAGAGATAGAAAATAATTATCTAATATAAGTACATGCATATATACACAAGTACATACTTATAACAAATAACAATGACTTTTCTTATCTTTCGATCTGTTTTTAGTTTAATCACTAATAAGAATAATATCCGCATGTTTAGAAAAGAAAGAAAGGAAAAATAAAATAAAATGAACTGGGCATATACTTCATGCTAAATTCAGATAATAATGATAAAATGAAATCATTTACCCTCACTGAAATACCAATTCAATAAAGAAACCTCTCAATAATCATAAATCAAAAGTTTATTTCTATTTTTCTTTTGCGGTAGCTTCTTTTAAAATTCTCAGTTGTACACATTAAATAATTTTAAGATATGCATGCCGTAAAGTGTTTATAGCAAAAAAAAAAAAATGAAAAAAAAAAAAGAAAACCAATGTGAAGACTCAATTTTGAAGTTAAGAAAATAACTCAATTTAAATACTGATTGAAAATTACCTAATTGACTAATAAATTATTTTGCACAAGAAATGTTACTTATATATATATATATATATATATATATATATATATATCATTGAAAGCCTAAATTTCTTTAAAATTTATTAATGAAGTTAATTATTTATATGAATGCATACAGGACACAGTCTGTCCTGTTCATCGGATAAAAATGCTTATTTTTGTAATATTTCTTATGCAATTAGCATTTTTTATGTTTGTTTTTCCTTTTTTTTTTGAGTTCGATATTTTTATTTCCTTCATTTACTTTTATATCGGGCAGAACTGCAAACAGCTTTGCTCTTCCATAAATTGCAGAATGTTTGATGATTGCAGTTGATGCTAATAGATGGAAGAGATCGGTTGCAGATGAACACCTGGCAAAAGTCTAAAGCTGATGAAAATGATGAATGACTGGTAGAGGAGTTAAGTGGGGAACTTCCGATAGCGCAGATGATATGGTTTTAAAAGAAGGCGTGGATCCATTTCCCCTCTCCTTCCTCTGAAATCACCAAACTTCATCTGCATTGATAGCATTACCATTGAGTGGGTTATCTTAACGGCTCATACAGTATACCTGCTAAGAATTTGGAATATCACGTTTAATCTTCACAAACTTTCTGTTATTGTCATTCATGGAGCAAACGGACGATGCAACGAGCACTTTCTATGCCGATTATTTCGTCGACTATGGCAAATGTCTGTTACATTTGTTTTTTCTTTAATTTTTGAAAGAATATTTTAAAATTTAAAAATTAATAGGTAAGATTAAATCAGTTTAAAGAAAAAATCGAAATCTATCATTGATACAGGAGCCTTATGATGACGATCATAGGCTCAAGATACAGATTAAAATTAATATATCAGAAGAAAAATAAATCAATAAGTAAAAATAATTCTCTCAAATAATTTCATCAATAACGAGATGAAACAAATGTTGTGAGAAGGCTAACACGAGTTTCTTTTAGTTTTTTTACTTAGATTCTATAGTTCTCTAATTATTCGGTTTCTTGCTTAATTTAAATCGAATATTTAATTAATTTTTTTTAATACTCATTTTTTTCTTTGTTTTTTTAACTCACACACTTTGCATAAAAGTTTCATCGCTTATAACTAACTAATTCGCTTTTTCGTCAAACGATCTAAATGTTCCTCCAGCTGATCAATTTTGTTTTGAAGTGATCATAGGAGCTGATAGTAACTTCGATAAATGTGATGCAATCTTGACACAGTTAGCTTATTTACAGTGAATAAATTTCCTTTCAATTTTTCAAATCTATGAAGTTTACTTTTAACTGTGATTAATTCTCTCTTATTCATGTGAGGCAGCGAAAAAAGAAACGAATCATTTGAAAATGATTTTTCAAATTCTTTTTATCAGCCAGGAATAACGTTTTCTTGAACAATACAATTCTTAATCCATTCCTTTTTCTTCTCTGCTTATAATTTCAAAATTTTCGATCATTCTGGTTTTTGATAATTAAACTGTAACAATTATCAAGCAGATGTATCCAGTTGCATTTGGATCTGTCAGTAATGTCACAGAAAACTAAATTTGCAGATGTAAATAATCACCAATGATAATGAGAGGAAACCATTTGTAAATAACATCAATTGATAAAGAAAGCGCTTGAATGAAGTCAATGTCAGCAATCCAAAAGACCTTTTACCATATTCTCTCTAGAAAGTGACAACTTTTTCTTGCAATATTTTATGCTGAAAATGATTTCAAATTGTTGAGTTGAATAAATGTTATAGCCGATGGAAATTATCAATGATCAGATACGACTAAAATTTAGAATCCTGAAAAATGATAAATAATTTGGATATGATTTAAGCTTATTAGAAATGAACTTTCTTGTACAAAAGTTGTGAAAGAATGTAAAGAGACAAACAGGAATTAACTAAATACTGAATATAGGACTTTTTAATAAATAGAATAGATGATAAATTAGACAGATGATCAGTCTATCATATTGCCAGGATTGTAAACTAATATCCTAGTAAAATTACACTAGATCAATCAATTAGATACTGAAAATTCTTACATATCAATAGTTATACTGATATGTTGTGATGTGATGCGATATCAGTAAACTGAAAAAGTATCTTGCAGAAAAAGTTCAAATACAAAAAATCTAAAACTAGCAAAAGCATTGCTTACAATTCTCAAAGGACTAAATGGCAAAGGAATAGATGGAAGAAAAAAAAAAAAAGGGTAGAGAAAACATCGATAATACTAAATGTAAATGATTCATGTACAGGATACAACTATACTGAAAGAGTATCATGATCAGTTGTACTGCATTCTTCATTTATGATATTTCAATAGATCGTTAATATATTTCAGGTTTAATACCATATAAGCTTATTCTTATTTCGTCCTAAAAATAGTTTACAGAAGGAGAGAGAGAGGAGGAAGACAGAATAACCAAATACAGTTATTAAATATCATTTCCACGGTAAAATGATTCTTAAATTTTTTTCCTTTTTCTTTTTAATTTAATAATAAGAAAAAAATTTTACAATATAATTAAGTCTCATCGATTGTAATACTATGATTATCTGAAAATATCAAATATTTGAGATGGTTTCAATATTTGATGTAATATGTAAATTGATATGAAAGTGGGCTACACTGGACGTGGGATGAGAATGATCGCCAACGCCCACCTATATATCCTACATTTTGTATTCTACGACATCAACATTCATTTAAATTTGGCCATCAATTGAAATGATTCAATCGGGAGTCTAACCCCCTTCAAGTACTAGTATCATGAAGTAGGAGCAGGAAGAAGATGAGGAAAGCAAAGCGGTAATGAAATGGGAGAGAGGAGGGGCGGGGAAAGAGGGAGGAAGTTAGAAGAGATTGTCGCATTATCCTTCCCATTTTTACATTCCCAAGGTCTCATTTCTTCAGTGTCCCCGCGCTCATCTCATCTTCTTACCACTTTTACCCCGCTTTCCATCCTATTCGGATGTCTCAATTATCCTACAATGTAAATTTCAAACCTTTTCAATTTCCTCCTGCAAGAAGAATAATCATTTGTCGCATATGATAAAAGAGATTCATTTTCATATTTGCCTCAGTAATTAACTTTTTTCTTATTAAAAATTCATCAAGTTTTTATAATTTGTTGTCAATATTTTTTTTGTACAAAGATTTTCGATATTTTGCAAATTTTATTTTGAAATTGCAATGTTTTTGCATTGTCCGAAAAAATTAATGAAAAGACTTTTCCCCATTTGAAAAACTTATGAGCACATTGATGTCAAAGTCCCATTAAGTAATTAGTATATTTGTATTGACTACAATTATTGCAATTGACATGATTTGATGTATTCTTTAGGAAAAAATACTATTCTGAGATGTTTTATATATTCCTCAAAAAATTTAGCACTTTAATATTATATAGGTTAGTCATTTCTTGGAAATTATTTCGAATAATTTCAATGATTTTCATAAATTAACTAATTGGAATATCCAATGGGATTGTTTAATTCTTTACAGTAAAAACATTTAATTCCAATAAGCTTATTTCGAACTTTTGACCTTTAAAAACAGACAGTAAGTAGTTCCGGCTTTACCTAGCAAATTTTGACATTTCTAATTAGCTAAAAAATTGTTTCTCAAAGTAAACAATGCAAAAACCTGGCCAATACATTAGGATTAAGATATTTCGAAAAATTTATAATCTTTTTCATCCCACTAATCTACCAATGTCACTATCATTCCCAACTTTCATGCTGATCGAAAAAAAAATTTTCATGAATTCTTTCCCCAATTTTAATTTTAACTGAAACTAAAATTTAAATTCCAGAATCTCATTTTTTCATAGCTTAGTAAGAAATTTCATCCAGAATTTGCCTTTATCTAAGGAAAGCAAATAATCATTACGATACTTGCCGGGCAAACAAAAACTTGATTTGCCGGCAATGACAGAAATATTTCTCACTGCTATGATGAGAAAAAAGTAGCAGAATTGGAATAAAGTTTAGGAGATAAGTTAGAATAAATCTTTTTTGGTTAGAGTAATAAAGCTAGTATTTTACAGATCTCTTCCTATTCCGGTCCTCCGTTTCTTTTTTAGCGCTTCTCATTTACGCTTGTTTAAATCATATTATTTTCATAATATTTACAAAATAGTAATATCACTTTATTATTGTTCTGTTTCCATATGCTGTCTTTTTTACGACTATAATCGATGTTGCAAACAGCTATTTCGAAGTTATACTGAGATTATCATCACTATTAAGGACATTCGGCTGCTAGGAAATATACGTTTAAGGATCCGTTATCAGCAATTATTATTAGAATTGTAAGAAATTCGGAAAAGATTGAGTGGAGATTTGCAGTATTTTACACTTGGAAAAAAGTGTTCGCAGATATTCGTTTGCATTATTTCTTGGCAAAATTTAAAATTTTTTCGATAAAAGTTATCACGTAAATGAAACATGTTGTATCATCATGAGACAAGAATAAATTAATCAACTAATTACTATTCAAAAGTTTTTCATGCAACATTTTTTACACATTTCTTTTGGAAAAATAGGAAGCGAGTTTTGGAAAAATAGGAAGCGAGAATAGGACAATTAATCAATTACAAAATGACAGATTAAAAGTGTCGCCTAATTAAAATTATCTATTGTTATTGAAATATTAGGGTTACAAAACTTCCAAAAATTTTTTTTTCAAATTTGCAGATTAGAAGTTTTTCCTATTTAAAACTACATTTGAGTTTAGAATACGTAGTAGAAATCTTCGATAGACTCTGAATTAATAGTATTAATACTTAGCATCTCATTAATTAACGGTGTTTTTGAATTATGGCAGTAATTGTTTTTCTGTTATTGCTATCGAAATTCTTTTTTCTATTTTAATTTTGTTTTTTCTTTTTTTTTTTTTTTTTTTTTTTTTTTTCTGTATTGATT
>JARVGP010000881.1:0-28826 GCA_029876185.1 Mansonella ozzardi | reverse complement strand
TTTATATTTTTTATTTTTATAAAAAAAAAAAAAAAAAAAAAAAAAAAAGATTAAAAACCTGATATGATGACAAGTACATCACAGAAGTTGCTCCTTCGGGATGTGCTGTCCAGGAATGAATCAGTGCTTTTGATTGCGGCATGAGAGTATCCCAAAGGCTAACGTTTTCATCTGACAAGCCAAGACCCGCAGTAACCAGAACAGAAGAAGTGGAGCCCAGAAATCGAACATCTGCTGCGGATTTAGAATGACATTTCTGATTCTGAAATTAAAACGAAAAATTCGAAACTATATTTGGTGTGCAAAAGCATTATCAGGAATCAAAAAACTCACGAAAAAAGGCTTTTTGATCGGTAATCCTTGAGTTGTTTGCCATAAACATAATACTCCATCGTTGTCGACCGAAGCAAATTTGCTTCCATTATCAGAGAATAATACTTTCGTCACCTATATACGGAAAAACTGTCAATAATTTATAACCTCGATTTAAGCAAATCTTTGGAATGAAAGGAAACAAACTTTGGCATATTGCCCAGCTATACGAGGCGTTAAAAATGGCTGTCCAACTCCCCATTCCCACAATCGTATTGAGCCATCCGACGATCCACTTACATCTGGAAAACACTGATGTAAAAACCAAATCGAAAACCGAGTCCTTGTTTCAATATTTCAAGACTAAATTGACAGAATATCTACAAAAAAAAAACCATCATCAATAGTGACTGCCAACTGACGAATAAGATGTTGTGCTCCATTTCAACAGTGCTCCTAGTGTATGTCAAAAAAATTTCCGAAACTATAGTGACGAAGCAACGGTCAATGAAAAGGTTCACGGCAGAAAAATGATGTAGCAACTCAAATATTCTGTAGAATAAAACGTACAATAAGGCATTGTTGGATGAGAATCAAGCCGCCGTATTCCATTAATTTGTCTTTTATACATCTGCAGAATGTGTATCAAAGATAGACAAAGCCCATATTAGCACAAAAATGAACAAACAAACAAACAAATGCGTACATGCACAAATGTTCAATATAAACTTTTATTTTTCCTGACACAATTTTAACGTTTGCATCAGATTTAAAGAATTCAGCGGAAATGCAAAGAGTCTTTCACAAAATCAACATCCAACATACCTCCTATACCGCACAACATCTAGAATATTTTATAATGCACATACCTTTATCAAAGCCTTCCGGCTTCTATCAACAGTAAATGAAGTCATCTGCATATATCAACAAATGTAAGTAAATTGTGTGAACAAGTCCAAAAAATGGAGGAAAATTCATAAACGCAGACTTATGCGTACTTTGTTTAATTGAAAGCAAAAAAAATATGATGCTAATAATACACAGAAGAACTTACTGTATTTATGGAAGTGGTTTGTTGTTCATTTTCAGTTATTAATTGATAATCATCGTTATCCTGCAAACCCCAGCAAAGGTTATGCACAAAATTCAAAAGTAATTTTTGGAAGGATCAACATTTGCAGTACTCAGATTCATTATGAGGGAGGGGAACTTCGATGCAAAATAATCTCTTCTACAATAATTTGGTTTAAAAATCTTTAAAATCTAAAATTTCTCTGCATCTCATTTTTTATTGATTATGTAGCATTGGTAACGGCATCATTGGTAACTTCAACCCAACTCCGATCCAAAGATTAATGGAAGTAGAGAGTAGCAGGGTGAACAATGTAATATGGAATCGTTAATTAAAGATTTGTTCCTATGAAACAAGAGCAACTAATTCTTAAATTAACCATTAAACACTACCCATTTTGATAAAAGGAAACCAAACCAACTGTAGATATATACCTTAAACACATCTTTTTTAGTTCCATCAAGTGCAATATCAAGTTCTGCTCGATTAAACAACCAAGAAGAAAGCTTCAAATTTTCCGCACCCTCAAACAAAGCTGTAATATCCATTTCTTGTAATTCTCGCGTATTTGAAACTACCAACCAACCAGGTCTCACCTGCAAACAAAAGAAGTGAATTCTTCATGCAGAACCAAGATCAACGGGTCATCAAATTCCTATCATGCAAAAGTTCTTGCAAAACACAAAATGTAACAAAACTACTCACACGGGATTTATTTTGATTGCAGAAAATCAAGACAGTACATAAGTCAGAAACAGTAAACAGCCACAAATTCCAGATGCTTAAAAAAAAGTGAAAAATGATGAAGTCTCATCATTTCCCTTCTTAAATCACAGTGTAACTTACTAAATCATAAAAAAAGTAAAAAAAATTGATATAAAACGAATTAATTGTTAACCTCACTGCAACAAAATGCTGCGATAGGCTCATGCTCGCGGTGTACAATTTTGAATACATTAACAGTATTTTTGTTTTCTACATCATCTGCACTATCCCGAAGAAAACCATCCTCCTGAACATCAAAATTAAGTATAGGGCGAGTACATTTTTAAAAAAAATTCGAAATAGTCAATCATAATGTAACGGATCTAAATAACCACACACGTAACCTGCTGACCGCCGGAGCCAAATATATGCTTAACGAAAAACGGCAAAATATGATCCTGACGAATTAGATAAAGCCAGACTCTTTTTACGGGCAATACAGATGGACCCGCACATTCGAAAGGTGTGTTATTTGTTTCCATCAGAACATTATATTTCTTTAGAGGTGATTCTAAAATATATCAAGCTCAATAATAATTTTATAGCGCGATTTGACATTGTCTGAAAACAAAAGAGATAAAATGCTCATAAAAATGAAATATACAGAAATTTTTGTAAACTTAAAAGCAAATGGAAGGACGATAATTAAACAATGAATGCATTCTTCTGATTAGTCTTTAAATCCATATACAAAACTAAGAAGTACCTATGAACTTCGTTTGTCCGCCTTTCTAAATCTATTATGAACAGTTTAGCGAATCTGTTCTACTAAAAGAATTGAATATTGAGTACCTGAATCGTTATTATCTTTTTTAATAGATAAATCGGGAAGCAAGTCAGAAGGGCATCCACCAGGCATTGAATACAAATGATCTTCAAGTTGTTTAGCCCAATTTTCAATAAGTTTGAAAACACCATTTGCACGAGGCGACAAGGCTGGCAGTTCTAAAAATTTGTTTGAGATTATTGAAGAAGAAACTTAGTAAAAATTGTTCGTAAATTAAAAGAGCTAAAATACCTGAATACTCTAAGCCTGCAAGCTGCAAAAAGGACTTCATTCGATATAATTGCTGATGGGTCAGAGCTAAACGTAAAAGCCACCAAGCAAACCCTTCTGAATCACTGTGTTGTTTTTCCTGTAATTGTTCTTCTAATTCAGAAGATGATTCGTGGTGTTCTTCGTCCGAATCACAACATTCATCCAGGATTTCAGGTAATTCTGCCTAAAAGAAAACAGTCCTATGTAAAATATGATTTGATATACTCTAAATGCTCTGGATTCTGAGCTGTACTAGAGTCTGATATAAATAGGTAAATTCGACAGAATTTCTAAAACATGCTTGAAAAAAACTGTATTAAGACCATCCTGTACGATACCTTTTCAGCAAAGAATTGCACCATGCTTTTCTTTGGTGGTATCCACTCATATGCCACTTGTTTTTCTAAAGAGTTCGATTTATTTGTTGAAAAACCGTGGTGAGATTTGGTAGTTGCTGCAACTCCAATCACCTCAAACAACAATTCCTTTTATTAACAAATAATATACGTTTTTCAACAGATTTTCTCATTAGAAGCTAATAAAAACCACCTCGCTATTGGAATTAGATCGAAATGATGAAGATTCTCCTGGTGGACAGTCACCATCATACTTTGTATGAGTTTCATTAAATGGAAAACCACTTGATACTGCAGTTGTCCTCTTCACGGGTGAGCCTAAATTGAACAGCTATTATAAATGCTATAGAAGCATTCATTTTACAAAGTGCAGAAAAATGAACCTAACGTACCAGGAGTTTTTGAAGATGCTATTTTTTGTCTTTTCTCTCTGCCACCGCCGAACAAAATACCAAATTCTTTTGTACCAATACTACGAGCTGCTAATCGAAATAACCACCTTGCATCATAAGTAGCAAATGCGTATGCGAAAAGAGAAGCAAAGATCTGTAAATATTTTGCATCAGCATCGCATAAGAATGTTCCAGTTCCGTTAATTACGTACTAAGGAGTAAAGAATGTGGTGAAAAATCCAAAAAGAAATAATTTTAGATAAATATGTCGGTAAGTTTTCTTCTGAATGCGTGAAACTAGAAATTTTGCTCCATATTATAAAAGCTTACTGCAATATAAGTTTCAAGCACAAGAAGTTTAAGTTGTGGAACTTCTTCATCTTTTTCTGGACTTAAAATGGTAAACAGATCGCCCACTCCTGGCCATTTCGAAGGCGACGTCGTCACTTGCAAATCGTCGTTCGCTGTTGCTACCCTGCATCTCGCCATACCTCTGAAGAACTTAAGCAAACATTAAAAAAGTCTTTTATTTTCTATAATGTTTTTTTGAGAATATATTCTTATCTTTTGAAAAATTCATTTATCAAGACTTAGAGATGATTTTTGCCAACCGCTTCACTCTATATTTATTAAAGTAGTGAATAGAAATATTTTTGGCCATACCCGCAACTGCTTCCAGAAATATTACTGACACTGCAAAGTGACTGGTACAAGCATGAAGATAATCCCTGACACAAGCTATATATTTTACAAACCTGAAAATAACGAGTGAACAAAGATCCAAAGGCAGTCTGATGATGAAAATTGAAGAGAACAACCAGTGAAAACAGTATAAAACATAAAGCATGAAGATGAATAAAATAAACTGAATAAACGGACAAATACTCATTTTTTGTAGCGAGAAGGATATCTTTTTTCGTTTATGAGTCTTAAAGTCCTAAAGAGAATTTCTAGTTGAAAATGTTACTTCTTTGTTAAAGAGGAAGAAACTGGTGATAGCATGGAGAGTCAACACATATTTCAATGGCTTATTAATCTAAACTTCTTGTTAAACATTTTAAAAACTAACTTTAGTCAAAGAACTTTCGATCTGAGGAGGTTCCGAGAGATCAACAAGTGACAGCAAAATATCAGAACACAAACTTTTCAAAAAATTGAGCGGTGATCCAGATACTTCGCGTGGTGGAACTAATAAAAAAAAAGCGGAAATGAATGCATATTTGCTAAAAGTTCTGTAAAATATTACCAGATGATGTTTTATTTTGTTTTGTATGACTCAATTGACGGATTAAAATTGTGTGAGCTCAATGGCAGACAGCTGCTGTTTTTTTTAATGATTCTGTTTACAAAATCATAATTATAATTAAAAGGTAACAAAATAGAGCAATTACTTCAAAAGTACAAGTGCACAGAAAGGATCGGTATACTTTACTTAATGGAAAATTTACCACTACTGAAGAGCTCCAATGGTCCACTGCCTTGCTGTACTTCCACTTGCAATAAAAGAAGTTCCATTAGTGCAGCAGTTAAGCGATGACTCTGAGAATTGTGTAGAATGCAATATGATATGAAAGAACGCAATAATTTCTGCTTAGTAGATAATCGTCGACGATGTAATGCGCATTGCAAACGAGTCGATGTCTTTGCTCTATCCACATATATCTTTGGCATATTACCACTATAAAATTTCGTTCTCGATAACATATGTTTTTTTTTGAAAAAAAACCGAGCTTGATACCACAGGATGAATTTATGATGATAGTGAAAGTAATTTAACAATAAAAAATAAGAAGGCACGACTTCACTTTAAGTCAGTATGTTCGGTGAATATTTGTACCAGCAATTTCAGTAATGCATAGCATGTAAAAGACATAAAATGAACGAGAAAAAGACCTTATTAAAATATTATCTATGGAGAAAAACAGAATTTAAAACATTACATCATATCATCGTTCAATTTGTCTGCATTTCCAGTAAAATCATCAAACTTCAAGCCACTGTAATCATTATGGTAACCACATATCTTCTGCAGCACAGTTACGCTTGCCTCCAGCCAATTAAGTAACTAAAAAATTTATAAAGCATCTCAAAGCCAGCATGAACAACTGCGCAGTAAATCAGGTATGGAAAAGGAGTACGAACTTTAGGAATAAACTTACATGAAACTTCAGCTGTCCACCGTCTACGTCGAAAGCACTTGCAAAAGTAGATAACTCTTCAACCAAAAGCCGTAATATTGCAGTGAACTTCATATGCTGCGCCATGACATCTAGTGCTGCACCACTTTCACTTGTCTAAACCGAATTGATAATGTAGCTAGTAATATGGTAATAAAGTTATGGTCAATAAAATATGCAGGCGAAATGGAATAATATCCAGGACAAACAGTTACATTTCCAGCGACTAAAATTAAGAAAACAGTGTAATTTTCTGCATAACGTACTCTATTAAAATCGTCCAAAATAATTTCTGCAGTGCTTTCCTTTTGCATCCCAACATCATCTGAGTCATTTAGTTGCAAGTTCAGCTCTTCATCTACATGAGCAGATGATACTGGCGTAGTCCAGTCAATGAAATCCGATCGATTATTCCATGAATCATCATTCTTTGGCGACTCCGGTCGCTACAAAAAATTCTTTACGTTTCATGATAATAAGTGAGGGTGAAACTAAGCATTCCTCTAGCAATAATCGAATTTGCGCGCATGGTAATGACTCTTAGCAATGAGAAAAATTCACCAGCGATACTGACTAATGAACCAATTTCAATTCTTACAAAACAGAAGTTTGGATATTTATGTCTTATGCAAGTTAAAATTCTAAAAAAATAACAGAATTTTCTGTTCTACGTCAGCTATTCAAATAAAGTGATGAACGTCAAACTCTTACAGCGTGTGTATCAACTGCGGGCGACAGGGATGATGATTCCACTACGGTGAGATTTTTTGGCAAGCGCGACAGCACATCAAGCGCTAGAAAGGGACATCCCGATGCCATATGAGCGCTTGCAGTTCGAAAATACAATGTTCGCTCGGAAGGCGTGATGACTGATGCAAGATGCTTTGCAGCTTCTAAGAACTTTTCAGTCGAACCTACCTGTATTCAATGGTAATTTGGAGAAATGATAAAAATGACTGCTTTTAGAAGTTGCAAAGTATATTATAAAACCTCATTATAAAAGCTTATTATAAAACCAATAAAAACCATTTATTCACACCTGAATTCCAGCATTTTGAAGTCTCTGTCGGATAACTAGATGATGAATGCGTATAAATGAGTAGAAGTTGAAGATATCGGGCAAAGAATACTCCATTGAAGCATCCAAATGAACATGACCTACTTCATCAACCAACGTGTTCGCTGCTCGAACATAGTCTTTCAGGTGCCAATAAGCCATTGAACGTACAAAAGGATTTCTGTCAAAACTGCGTTATTAAAATACCAGTTTTCTTGTTGAAGCTAATCAAACCAAAATTTATAGCAGCAAAGCAAATATATATATATATATATATATATATATATATATGCAAACCAATAAAACATACTTGTTTGCTTTGGGCGTGACAACAAAGTCTTTTGTATCTGTAATTTCGGTGCCAAAAATTTCTCTACAGAGCAACAACCTGAGTAAATTACCCTGCTCTTCGTAATCTTTTTCATAAAGGCGTACTATTACTATTGCAAGTTGCAAATCTTCAAGTTTCCTCAGTACTATCTGCAAAACAAAAAATCCAAACAAATGGTAAGTAAACAGAAAATTAAAGATGAAAAATGTGGAAATCATAAAAACTCAGACCTGTAAGGCGTCTTTAATCGATCCAGCTAATAGGAAAAATGCAGCCGCATGTTCAAATCGCTGCTTACCCATCAGTACAAAAGCATTCTTTAGAGCTGCTTTCTTCCACTTTTCTTCATTGAAATCGTGCATGAAGAAATCCAACATTTTATTGTCTTTAACGGTCTATAAACAGAATTGCACATGAAGATTGTCAGACCGAGATTCATTTTAACAGAATAGCAGAAAAAAAAACCTACCTTAAACAAACGAGTTAATAGATTTTTCTTCTTCAACAGGAGATAATAAAGAGATGCATCCAGTGGATCTTGATTCTTTTGAAAAGCAGCTTTTGCGAGCTGTAATTCAAAGAATAAGAGAATGTAAACCATAAACTTTCTATTTGCGTATTAAAAAGACAACCAACTTTCTCAATTATTGCACGTAATGATGAAATGTTTTTTAACCACCAAGCAACTCCTAAAGCGCGCAATTCTTCCCATGACAAATTGGGCTTCTGTAGATATGGAATAGCATTGAGCAATTCAGTCTCTGTTTCAGAATGCAAAGCCCAAATAATCTGAGACGGTGAAAGTCCTCTGAAATGATGAAGTCATCAATGAAGTCATCAAAAGTTAGTATATATATTTATACCAATTCTCAAAATTAGTTCACAAACCTTGAACGCAGACTATGTTTTTGATGCAACGGTAGACACAATAACAAATACTCGTATTGTTTGACGGCCATCAAATATCTCAGTCCACATTCGTCAACAGTTTCAAATCCAGCAGTAGGTGTAGCATATCCGATTGCTGCGTCACTCGCAATTCGCGTCTGAGTTACTTGAAAAACTATAAATACAAATATATATTTTATAATGTATTCTTTTATAAAATCGGAATCCTTCATATAGGATACGCATAATTACGTACCTGCATTTGCTTGCGTCAATTTTTCCATGATATCCGATGAAAAATGACTTAACGTATCCGCAACTGCCAGAAGGTGCATTTGGTCAACACTTGACAAACCTAGAATTAAATTTTACTTTTTAAATGCTAGAAAATATATAAATAAGTGTAAAATATCAAATGTTTACCCGGTAAATGAGTATGAGTGAGAAACTCTGTCAACAAACGACTGTGTTTTGCAGTAAAACTTGTTGATGCAAAAACTATATGTCCATTGGCCATTGAAAATGAGTTCTGACGTGGTTTTTTCGGCTCAGTATCCATATCTAGTGTACCATCTAGACTGTCAACCTCAAAAAATTTATCAAAAAGTGAAACATATCTGCTCTGAAAACTATAGTTAAACAGCATTTGTTTCACAAAAACCCCAAATATGAACTGAACTTATATTCAAGCAAATAAAATATGCATTATAATTGCAAATTACTTGTGATATTTTAGATATTTTCCCTTTAGTCACTGAAAACGGATCACTAGCAGATAAAAGGACATGAAGCGGTAACGGAGGGATGCCATCAAGCTCATCATAATCCAAGTTTGAATCATCAACAGTATCAGGAAATTCTAGTGGATCATCTTGTTCTGAACTCTCCATTTTTAGGCCTCCACTAGCGAGCAGAACTTTACGCACTGAAGACGCACGTGACAACGGATTTGGTATTGAAACATTCAGTTGCTGCAAAATCAAAACAAAAACCGTTGTTGTCGTGCTCAAATACCTAGTCACAGGAATTTGTATACTTTAGACATAAAATTACAACCTTTAAGCTCTTCAAAACATGCAACAATATTGCCTTGACCACATGCGTTCTACCAGAATTAAGTAGCTCAATAAGCAACTTTGGGTGATATTGGGGCAAAATGGGACTTGCCAAACGCGCAGCTTCGAATAAACCTTCTTCACTGATGGCTTCAAGTACATGCTCGTCTTTCAAAAGCAATGTTTGCAAATCATAAGGTGCCGAATACATCCTTGAAATTGGCAAATAATTAAAAAATATCGAAGTGATCAGAAAGAGTGAAACCAAGGATCATGAAAAGAGAAAACCTTTGCAGCAGATCTTTATATATTTTTGGCTTATTCAGAGAGACAGATTCCTGCTTAAACTTCTTTGATAACTGATCCAAACTCAGATGTGAAGAGATACCCAAACCAGCACGATGTTTCGGTGGTTTAATCCTGAAAACGTTGTATCCACTGTCAAGAAAGAAATGATGGCGAAACAGATTCTCACTTACTAAGTTTTGAAGATTTAACAACGAACTTAGAAAGATCACTAGTGAGTTTTTCTTGTTTAGGGAACTCCGCTTTGAAATTCCATTGACTATAACAACGCATTTCACTTTTCATGCCGATAATTAGTAGACCGTCACGAACCCAACCTAACGTTGTTGGCAACGGCAGTAAACCATCAGCTGATTTCAGCTTCAAAAACCGTATGCAAAGCCATCGTACCTGAAAATCAAATTGATATCATAGCAGTGAATCAAGGGCATTTCAGCTGAATGTTTCGCAAGTTACCTTTTGCAAAATGCAAACCTGTTGAACATGCTTGGAAAAACTTAATATAAAAATGTGAACTACCGACGATTTTCACTCAGTGCAAGTAACTGTTTCATAGACAGTAACTACGTTCTCACCATAACAATTGGTCACTTAGTATATACCTTAAGAAAAAAAAAATTATTAACTTAATCCAAAATGCTGTGTGTTACTTTCCATCACTGCAACGCAGGCGGTTCTTTAAACTTGGAAAATTTCTAACATGACATAGAAGATAAAAAAAAATTAAACAACCAAATTTAAGATGATTCTACATTCAACGGTTAATATTCTCAAAGGATCCCATATGTAAAAATTGTAGAAACTGCATTTAATTTATCTTCAACAACAAAGCCTCTTACAAAACTAACCAAACGAGTTGATACGGTTTCCGGATTTGCAAGTGAAGAAGCCTTTCTCAATAGGCCTCGACGATGTGTGTCATGTTCTTTCATCATTACAATATTTCTTTGTGCAGCAGCCTGAGATACCTGGGTATATAAAAAGATGTATGTACCCAATGCCACCGTGAGAATATGTGAACCATCTTCAGCAGAAACCCATTTCAGACATACATTACTGGTGGTCACATCTGTACAAAATTCTGAAAGCGTGGATGAAGTAATAAGATCTTGTAATATCTCTTTCTGCCTACTTCTTCCCTATGGAATTCGCACATATATCTTTCCAAATAATTTTTAAAAGATCGACAGGCACATCTACTATAACAGATCTTAATCTCGCTTCTAATCATTTACAGTGCTCGTAATTACAGCAAATGCAAATCATTAAGCAACCTGAAAGAGATGTATCAGATTCTTTGAGGTAGTTCTCGACGAGCTCCTTACTGAAAACTGCATCAATTCAATCCAATCTTATTGCGATTTTACAACAATGTTTATTAAAAGCAGTAAGAGAATTGCAACCATTATATAGCTAACATAAACAAAACATTTAATTTGTAATGAAAAAAACCTCATCCTGTGTCCAAGGCTGACAGTGATTATATCCTCGCAGAGCCATTCAACGCCACCTGAGGATTCACATTCAAATACACCAACTTTGACACTACTCACCGATGAAGTTGCACTAGTCATACCTTCGGGATGGAAGGCACATGCAAATCGACTACTATGAATCGCTGATATGGAATATATTTGACCTAAACATTAATTTCCAATGATTCAATATCAATCACAAAAGCTAGAAAACAAAAATGCTTGCATATAATGACAAAAATAATCTTTACCATCCATCTCTATATTCGAATTCCTGGTATTGCTAATCATTCCCCAAGTTTTCCATTTATACTTAATTGATCCATCACTCTCAATAATCCTCAAACATTCATAAAATCGGACATTTTCATCGCTGCATGCCAAAAGAACGAGATAAGGTGCCCTGTATGTTGGATAAAAATTTGACGACGGCAGATGACCTGATGATGGCTCCACCAAAATTACCTAAAGCAAAGTCCCATTATATACCAGCGATGTTGATTTTTTCATTTTGCCATTATATTTTATTTCGTTAATATAACCAAACTTACTAGCAACCTACCAACAGCATATAAGTTTGCCTAAATGTCTTGGTTACAGCAAAAACTACTAGGTAACTGCTAGTAAAATATCGCATTTTTTACAACTAAACAAGATTTAAGTTTAAACTGATAATGAATGCAGTAACAGAATATTGCTAAATTTGTTTTTCTCTCAACATAGCAACTTAAAATAAATGAAAAATAAAGCAAACTCACAGAAACACCATCCGGCAGCATAACATGATCATCGTAAACGAGATTAGTACTCAGCTGCAACTTGCTTAAAGAATTCTCGTTTCCACTCTTTATACTGACTGAACCAGATAAATCTTTTGCAAGCAAAACGTCTTCAATCTCCTCCTCTATAATCTAAGAACTTACAAAACAAAACCGTTTCAGATTTATTTCAGTTAAAATATTTCCACGTCTAGATGGATTATTACACAGAAGCAGAACGTACCTAGATCTTCAAATACAGTAATGTTAATCAACCACATACGTAACCTGAAAATATTCTGTATAATATGCTGTTAGAATAAAATTAGAATGACTGAACTATTTGTATTTAGGAGGCAGTAACAAATTTTAGAAGATGCGAACCTTGTGAGAGAATTCTTCTCTTTTTCAAATAATACCAAGTAATAATGATTGATGTTCGCTTGTTCAATCGCTAAATTTTGTGAAGTATTCGTGGTATCGTCCACTTTAGAAACCAATGAACGCTCATTGAAAACATGAACAAACAGAACATTGTCTACACACTGTAATAGACAGTGTATAAATCAATGAAGCAAGGAACGAATTTTGAATAAAATACTTCCAAGAGATGAAATATTCAGAAAAAAAGATACCGAAGAAGCATTAATGCTCGACAGTAAGAGTATGCAACCAGGCTTTGTTGATGATTGTGTAGAAACAACTTTCCACATTTTCTTCATATTTTGTTTATCATAAGTTTCCGGCACATTCTGCTTATTTCGAACGTCATAAGGCTTCCCATCATTGGTAGAACAGCTGCAAAATGCTGATCAGTTCAGTCCCATTACAATTCATCTCAAGGTAATTTTATTATGATTTAATTTACTATCATGCTACAGGATGCAGTGCATTTCATTTCATGCATTACATGAGATCATGCCACAAATTCTCTACACATTAATCACTTACAACAAGCACAACACTACCTTATGAATAATTGCGATGCACTTGTTTAATCCCAACTTATGCTTACAACAACATTTTTCTGGAAGGGAGCAGTAGTAACAGAAAAAAATTCATCATCGCTTCCATCTCTTGCTGAAGACGATGATGCCACGATTTTTATTCTTCCAATAATTATTAATTGAAAGGAATGATGGACATTACACACAAGCAAAAATTGATATCGTAATATAATGCAAAAACTTTTGTCTTTTTTTTTTTAAACGACTGTCATTATTACAACAAACCAAGAATCTATGATTACACTTGTCTCTCCTTTTCAAAAGCTCTCAGTTCAAACACTATTGAAACATTTTAAGTTAGCAGTATTTTTTCTCATAATAAACCAAAAGATACTACTGCAAATTCCTGCTCATCACATAAAAATATTACTTTAGATAAATGGAAATATGAATAAGAAAAGTAACACTGGTATCAAAATATGCATATTATTAAAATTACGAGGACACTAAAAACATTAAAAGCAACCTTTCAGAATGAGAGACATTGTTTCGTCCAGAAGCATGTATATCTACGAGAAAGTCCGCAGCGTCAACGATGGCTTGGTAAATATTAATATGTCCGGAATTGTTAGCCACAAAGGAGGAACTAGGTGAAGTTGACAACGATCCCAATAATGAACTGTATTTTAAATATACATATAAATAGTGCTCTGAGTTCAACTGGAAAAAAACGAAGAGACCAGAAAGCTTAAGAGAATCGGAATTTACAACCAAACTGCAGCATCACTTTTAACTTTCAAGTGACTACAGCGTAAGTTTAAGAAAACTTGATTACCTTGTCAAAATCACTGGCAACCATGTAACGGCTGTAAACGCATCAGATGAATTGCTTGTCATTCGTGCTAGTTCCCGGACACCACCGCATTTACATAACGGCCCAACAGGATTCACCATCCATAATATCAGTTCAGCCTTTCCAGATCCTTCAGTGCTCCGCGTTATATAGTTGTAATGGCTCGTTGTAAGCACAAGAGGAAGCACCGGATGAGCAATGACCTAAACACTACATCAATTTGAAAATGGAAAAAAAACGCAAGTGGTGCAATCCAGGGAAAAATGATTCTACTATAATTATACAGGCTGTTTGGTCTTTAATGTGACACTCGTAGTGTTGCTATAAATGCACTAAACAGAGAAATGGAACAGAACCAAGTCCCGACTACTTATTCTGAATTGCATGATATCCATTTTCGCTACCACATCCCATAAAACGCAACGTATCCCGCGGAAGGAATCTCCATTAACTCATCTGTTTTGCTATATCCCATAACCAAAAAACAAATTGTCACCAGCCGGATGATCAAAGGAATAGAAATGGGCTCCATCAATCGAATAATTGAAATGAACACTCAAAAGAAGCATCAGCTAGGCATAACGGAATACCAATTAAGTAAAAACCTCAGGAAAATTTTAAATGCTATGATACGAACCTCTGAAATTTTGAAACGATGACCACACATTCTTGATGCATGCGATATATTAACCACCGTGTTAAACTTGCCATTATCATCAAATGTCAAATTCCACAAATTTAAAGACCCGTTATTATGGTGAGTTAGTAGATACAGCAAATTTGTATTTCTCTGTTCAAATATTTGGAAAACTCCTTCAAAATTAGATAAGATTAACTACATGAAACAGAAAAATACAACAGAAAAGTAGCGTAAACATCGATAAAAAAATTCAACTACAAAATATGCCTACCATCAGAAGCGTACTTTTCGGCAAACTGTTCATGAACAAAATCGTGAGGATAATATACACTCAGTGAAGGATTTAATGACGTCGCATCTGAGAGTGAAAATGCAGATGGAAAGCGTGAAGTGAAACTAGTGGTGGATTGTCGTAACGGATCATCAAGCCACTCGACTGTCCTGAAAAGCAGCTATCATTCTTTCTCGTCGAAATATCGATAGAACTGTTATAAAAATGTTATTGAAAAAGTAGGAGGAATTTGAACTTAAACTTGAAAAGTGGTACAAATATTTACAATTGAGTTTTATATAAACAAAAATAAGCAATATTTTTACCAAGTTAATAGGCTACCATCAACAGGATGTATAGCAAACAAAATGTCAGTAGACTTCTTCCATTCTCGTATAAGGATATTTAATTTTAAATCCATAGAATCTTTCAATGATACTGTTTCCTTAAAGTAAAAAACACTCTAATTATTTTTAAAACCTTCAATTTTTTAAACCGAGAAGTATTGAAATATAAGTATTCACATTAGAAAAAGCTCCAGCTGTATCATTGAAATTACTTGAACGTGTTCTGTCTAAAACCTCATCTCCCTGTTTCATAGAACCAGTCGATGCTGCCTTGGTATCGCCAATATTATGTCCTTTGTTAGCATGTACAGACTCAGTCAAAAAATTCTGCGTCTGCAGCACACTTTCTAAACAGTAAAATTTTAGGTTGTACAGACTAACAGATCCTAATTAAATAAAGAACCAAGGCGGTACTTTTGACTGAATTTTTAATTCTACTCGTTTCTGTGGAAGAATCACCAATCAGAGCTTCCATCATAACTTTTTCAATGCCAATGTCATAAACAATCCTTTTATTGTTTAGCCAGTGAATCATGAAAGGTTTTTGTTCGGCAGAAGTTTCCAAAGACGGGACCAGAAAACAATCTGTAATACATAATATTCGAAAAATGCAGCAATATCTCCCATTGATTAACACGCTATGTTAGTGAACAGTACTTTAAAACACAAACACACCGTTCTGAGCATTTATAGTAGTGCATAGATAAAACACAGGACTGGAGTCAGAATGCTTCCCTGAAGCAATCTCACACAACGAAGTATTTCTGGAAACAGATGATCGTGTTGGTCTCATTACTTCACCGGCAAATGTCTTTCTGTCCCTAAAAATAGCGAATGTGACGATTTGATATACAAAATTCCCTGCTCTTTCAAATTCAGTATTTCATATATTAATCTCAAAATATAACGCATTTCAGAAAGCCTCATAAGCGCTCAGAAAATAAAGGAATTCAGATTACATCCTTCAACTCACGTAATTTTCTTTAGAAAGGTTTTGATTTTTGCTCGAGTACCCCCAAGTGAATGCTTTTTGAAGCAACGTTCTCTTATTAGACCTTTTTCGATACATATCACCTCCGCTGTACTAATCATGGCTTGAAGATCAAGAGGTAAAGTAGGAGCTTCTTTCCAAATCCGAATTATATTGTCTTCACACCAGGTAAGCAAAGTATTCTGAGCATATTGCCTGGAAGAGCATTTCAAATTAATGCATCTATGTGACTGCAGTAAAAAATGGAAAAATTGAAAACTGAATATTAGTTGGATGGCGATCAATACCGTGACATGTAACGAGGGACTTTTCGCCATTCAAAACCAGCAACTGGTTGGGGATGCTGCACATAAATGAAACCGAATGAAAGGTTATTTTCATTATTCCTCATACCATCAGATTCTGAAAAGTTTTTTTTAGAGAATTTCCTTCTTGAAACATAAATCATTACTTACAATTTTTTATAGTTTGTCAAATAATAATATAACCTTATGCAATTTCCCATCATAAATAATTTCCGAAGAGAAAATCTAGTAAATTAGAGGTTCAACAAAAATCAACAAAATAGCTTTGAAATCAATCAAGCTAATTTTCGCTTTCAGAAATACTGCGGACAATATTGGACATTCTAACAGCTTCAATTCCTTCTTCCTTAGAAAAACTGTTACGAACTCTGTAGTGACAGAAGCGCAGATTAAAAGAATAAAAATTCAAACACAAGGAAAAAACTACAGATCAGTCAATCCCTACCTTCTCTCTGAAACCATATCTTTAACAGACAATCTGAAACACCACAAGTAGCAAAATAAGCTCCATCCGGCGAGCTGGCCATAAACTTTGGTTTTGCTGCTAATTTCTGCGACCAAACACATTCCCAAGACGAAACTGTTTCATTTTCAGGTTCATTTTCCTGAAGGAGATTATGTACTTTGCAAAAGTGTATGTATGTACAATGTTTACAACCTGAATTAAAACGGCACATGAATGACCTCTTCAACTATTCCGAATGTCACAGTATCCAATTTAACATCCAAAGCAGCAGAAAGAAGCAAATTCTGGTAAAGGTGAAGCGCATCATCACAAGATATCAATAGTCGCAAGCCTTGTAAACTCCACTGTATTTTATCCACTGTGCATTTCAAGGGAAGACTATATGTCTCAACCCAATAGTACATGAAACCCTAAAAAATTTTTAAATCCTATTAAGCAGTAAAAACTTTTAGGCTAACAGGCTTTCAGAAGACAAAGGAAATCAAAAATTAGCTAAACAATTTCAAGCTGAAACATAACAATAAAATTTACGTTAATCCTATCTTCGGTTCGTGCAATGGGCTCATAAATGCGCACCAGATCATTGTAAGTTGCTACAATCTATAATGCAAGCAAAACATTTTATATGAAAAAGGTGACTGTAACATTCCTTACGCATCTGTTTATAAGGACAACTCTTCATTTGCTTACCCAATTCAAACAAACAATATTTTTACCGAGAAAAAAATTTTTGGATGATGAAACCAAAAAAAAACTACATCTCAGTAACTCAAATTTAAATACAAGAATACTTGTCCTTGGACTAAACAAAAAAAAAAAGGATAAAAAACCTTTCCAGTTTCACAACAAGCAGCCACACATTTCACTAGTAATCCTTCGGAAGAGCTTGCAGGTGTAATAACTTGTACACGTTCAAATGAGGATGAAAATATCACGACATTTGTACCAACTGCGCAAGCCTGTTGATTGATAAAATTTCAAAAATACAGTACGATAAGTAAAACAAGTATTTGTGTTTAACTTGCACTAAAATGCAATAAAAAAGCTGACAAACCGTAAAATTAAGATCATCGATCGCTCCAACACTAAAGACCTCATCACCGCGATTAAGGGCCCCAGTCAAAATCTGATGCACATTCATTCAAATAAACATAATCACCCTGGAAGCAAGAATAAAAAATTTAGTTTGAAATTTAGCGTCAAAGTTTAGTAAAAGTTTCAATTTAGCGTTACAGTTTCTCAGAAATGCTTATATATTGGAACAACGTTGAAATAAGATTTATTAGTTCTATTTGTGATCTTCGAAGGAGTTGTAGGAAATATTTCAATTACTCTAAAAAGAAATACATTCCAGCAATGTTTCTATAACATATTTCCTTTATTAATCTTTCGTTTCAGCTTGTTTCAGCACTTTAACAGCTATTAGTGCTTCACAATTATAATATTACATCGAAAAAATGCTTACGTCCTTTGTTGACAGCTGACAAACGAGCAGCTCAAAACTTGAGTGTAGTGATTCTCTACAAACTGGAAAAAAATATCTTTTATGGAGAACCAAAACATGATTGAACATGATGAACAAGTTCGTTTTCAGAAGCTTCGTAAGTTTCTGATGGATGTAATATTTCTAGATAAAAGCGTCCAATAATCCATGTCTTACATCTTATTTCTGTTTCATTTCAATTCCCCGAAAAAATTTTAAAAACTCTTCCATTTCTTTCTATTTGATTCCTTTTCTTTTCCCCTTATCTTGCATGCAGCATTCCGGTTACTTACAATATGTAAATTTTACTACCAGCAAAGCAACTCATTGATAAGGTTGATGATAACTATTTTTAACGCATATAGTTTAGTGATATTATTTCCACGTGGTTGCACTGCGAATCCTCTGTTTGAAGAGCTTATTTTGATTTGCACGGTGAAACAAGCCGGTCTAACTGATATTGAAGAGCTGTGAAGGGTAGAGATTAAATAAACGAGGAGAAGGATAAGGAAATATGTCGTTACACTTTCGGTCTACACTGAAGCATCTGTAATTTTTGATATTTCTAAATTATTTCAAGTATTGAAGCTATTAGAGGATTTTGATTTGCATTAAGTAGAATGAGCATGATGATAGTTTCGAAAATTATAATAAATATAGCATTATTTCTAGAAAATAAATGATAATACATTATGACGAGTTAGAAACTTATTGTTCTGTAAAACTTTTGCTTACAAATATATCCGAACATTTTAGTCATCCTACCGTCATTCCTCTAATAATCGCCTTTGGCTATTTTACAATTAAAGAACCAATAATACATTTCGCTAATAACGTTCACGACAAAATAAATAAGCATTTAACGTAGAGAATGTCGATTTTGGTTCGAAATAATTCTTGATAAGAACTATTGTGAGATCTAAATCTTGCTGATAATTTATCCTTTTGCATAGGTATCTTATCAACTTTTTGAACAATATGAAGCTGCTTGTCAATGAGATATTAATTAGAATTCGTTAGCTTGGACTATAGAAACTTCAAAATTTTTTTAACTGTTTATGTTGATCCAGATATAAAAAAAAAACTTTTTGGCGTTTCGGCACGTGAATCGAGTGTGCTAAAGTGTGCTAAATTGTGCTAAAAGAAAGTGTGCTGAAGGGATGGACTGCCAAAGTGGTTTACAGGTGTCCACTACCCACTATGTGGTGGTAATGGATGGAAAATGAATTGCAGAAAAGTAGATTGAAAATATAAATATCGCATGCGACGATTTACAGCTTTGCCATAGTTTGAATTTTTCCATACTTTCTATAAGTGCAATGTCGGTTTAGCAGTAGCAGCAGGTCAATTACTCGCCTTTCATTAAAAAAAGAACACCGCGGGGTCAATTCAGGCTAGGCAGGAAATTCAGGACCGATTTAGTGCTACTATTACTATCCGAGCCATACACGCTTTCCGGACGGGTACTTTTGAAATGATCAAATATATGCTATTTTGACTGTGTCAATGTGAAATCGATTGTTCTGAAGCCTTTTACTATGACTTCTGTTATAATTTTATAGATTCGCATAGGTGTTGCGTTCTGAGAGGTCTCGGGCTAGCTGGGAGGGGTGTAGAAATGTTAAGAGGTTAGGATTAGTAATTTTTTTGTTACTTTTTATTATAACTGAATAGCCAACTTCTAAGTTCATGGCGTTTATGAAAGTTAACTGCGAACTCGTTGTTTATGGCAAGTGTAATTTATATGGTCTGGTTTTTCACAGAAAGTCTATCTGAGCACCCTGAATTAAATTATCGAGTAAATGTAGATTGCATAAACTTAGTACTTAAATTTTTCTCTAAGCAGATTAAGTGCTGTATAAAAAAGGAAATTTAAACGTAAGAATGTATCAAGTTGCTATAAATAGAGTACTTTGTTGAATACATTCTACATTTTTCTGTTGCTCGATTCAGCTTTTGATCCACTGTAGTCTGTAGCTAGCTGCATATGTTAGAATCACGTTTCAGATGCAGATTAAGTGTTTTCTTTCCATCTCCAACTATCACTCTTTTGTTTTATTCTTTCCGTCTTTTGAGATAGGTTCCTTAATGCATCCCGAAATGGACGATCTTTTATACCAATAACTTCAAGATCACAAACTTTCAGATAATCAGAATCACTTTTGAACACGTGCGTTGTTGATTTGGATTATCATTTGATAGGGTTTCAAGTTGTAAATAGACTTTGCATATTTATTTTCAGGAAGAAAATTTTTGGAATGACGGCTTCAGGTGGAGGTATGTCATCAACAGGTGGTGATACCTTCGATCGATCTATGTTGAAAGAGGTTGATCAGTGGATCGAGCAGCTTTACGACTGTAAACAGCTCACTGAAGCTCAAGTTAAAACGTTGTGTGATAAGGTAAGTCCAAATGAACAAAACTGGATAAAATATGTGTGTGAAAAGTAGCGAATGACATTAGAAGCAAGATTAAGCAAAATTAAGTTATTCGGACTGCATTTTTTCAGAAGATCATTCAGTTATAATACTCAAACGACTAAAAATTTAGTACATATGTATCTGGTATAGTTGTTGCGATAAAACAAAATATTTGTATGTTGATGTTTAGTAACCCTTTAACTGCAGAATATGCAGCATAAACCAAGATGAGGAGAATGTTTCTAATCAAAGATTGCAGGCGAAGGAAATTCTGCAGAAAGAATCCAACGTTCAGGAAGTGAAATGCCCCGTGACTGTTTGTGGTGATGTACATGGGCAGTTCCACGACCTGATGGAGCTTTTTAAGATGGGAGGAAAGTCGCCGGATACGAATTATCTATTCATGGGTGATTACGTAGATAGAGGCTATTATTCTGTCGAAACAGTTTCGCTGCTAGTTTGTCTAAAGGTTAGTTTTTAGAATATTTTTCAGTATTTGGTATTTTGTTCATGTTGGTTTTTGCGGATTTCAACCCTTGATTTCTTCTATCGTAGGCAAATCAGAAATGGGGCTGTTGATTTAGAAACCGCCAAAGGAATTACTTCGGGAAGTGGATTCATGTTTAGTTTGTCCCGCATTTTCTATATGGATTTCTTTCTTTTTTTGTTCAACAAAGTTCTCAGATGCACTGCTTTCATTTTGCACGGTTTTTGAACTTTTTTTCGGTCATATCTAAATTCACCGTAAAATATTTCTCTTTTTCAGGTCAGGTACAAGGAACGCGTCACCATTTTGCGTGGCAATCATGAGTCTCGACAAATTACGCAGGTACTCTCATATTTTCTTAGTTACGTGAAACCTGATGAAATTTCAGGGGAACTGCATTCCAAGATTAATTCGGATAGGGAAGCTTTGAATTGTAATGAGTTGAATTGATGATGTAGTTGTCTATTTCACTGAATGATCTTTTGCACTGTATAGCTCTATGAGCGACCAACTTTAGGAATTTTTTTTTAGAAAGTTTTCAAAAGCTGAATACTTAGAGACTATTTTTGTCATGTTTGTGATTTCAGATGCTAGAAGTCTATATTCAGGTACTTTTTCCAGGTATACGGGTTTTACGATGAATGTCTTCGTAAATATGGCAACTCGAATGTTTGGAAGTATTTTACAGACTTATTTGACTATTTTCCATTAACGGCATTGGTAGATGGTCAAATTTTCTGTTTACACGGTGGTCTTTCGCCATCTATTGACAGTCTTGATCATATTCGTGCTTTGGATAGATTACAAGAAGTTCCTCATGAAGGTTCATTGGCATTAGTACTTTTCTTCTGCGATGTTTGATCATTTTTGTTTCAGAATATTTTTAACTTGGTATATCATGTTTGCTGTAGGCCCTATGTGCGATCTATTGTGGTCCGATCCGGATGATCGTGGTGGCTGGGGTATCTCTCCACGTGGAGCAGGATATACATTTGGTCAGGATATTTCGGAGACTTTCAATCACTCCAATGGTCTCACGCTTATCTCAAGGGCTCACCAGTTGGTCATGGAGGTTTGTTTTCAATTTAATTGATTGTCATAAGATATGGTCAGGGATGATTTGTTGAGGTTTGGCACGATATTCATTACGGAATCGATGTACGAAAATGCAGTTTAAAATTTTCGAAATCTTGAATAATTTTTAACACTATACATGTTACTGCATGACGATTGCTGAAAAGTGTTAAAATTTTTTTTCTAATATGCACTAAAAGTCGTTCCATTCTCACTGAAGATATTATATCATTTTCCTGCAGTTATGTTGTTAGACAGCAGTTTCTTTCAGAACTCCACCAGAATGATACACTGCAACTTTCAGTTTTGAAAAATATTCGAGTTTGGGAATGTTTCTGTGCCAGTTCTTTGTTAATGAAGTAATTAGTTTATGACTGGCAATATGGCATATAAAAGTCAGCTTTGTTTATAATTGATGTTTCAGGCATTTTGAATGTTTTACAGGGTTATAACTGGTGCCATGATCGCAATGTTGTTACCGTTTTCTCGGCTCCAAATTATTGCTATCGTTGCGGAAACCAGGCGGCGATGGTTGAATTGGACGATGAACTTAAATATTCGTTTCTGCAGTTTGATCCGGCTCCTCGTCGTGGAGAACCACATGTAACTAGGCGAACCCCCGATTATTTTCTTTGAACAATAGAAAGTCAATAATCTAATGCTTGTACTGGAGAATGCTTAATTTTCTCGAATGAAATTCTACATG
Organism: Mansonella ozzardi; assembly: GCA_029876185.1. NCBI lineage: Eukaryota > Metazoa > Nematoda > Chromadorea > Rhabditida > Onchocercidae > Mansonella > Mansonella ozzardi. The sequence goes on along the minus strand of JARVGP010000881.1, from coordinate 5,853 downwards.
CATTATTAAAAAGTATAATTTTAACTTTTAAAATTACACTCGAAAGTGCAGAGTATTACTTCTGATGTGTACATTAGTCAGAAGTCAGTTTTCAAACATTGGTGTTGTTGATATTTATTCACTGCAAAAATCAAATTTGTGAAAGGAGCTCATTGTGATTACTATATATGTATAAAGATTAACTGATCATTGATATCCTAGGTCGATGTAGAATTCATTTATTTTTCACCATCGTTATCATCTTTTCTTACAACTTCGAAATTATTCCGCAATTCACAGGTCATTGGGCACGTTGTTATGATAGTATAGTAAACAAATGGTGGGAAAAAAATCTACGTTTTGAAGTTTTTTTCCTATCAAATCTGTCCATAGCATTGTCTTAGTTTAGGTTTTTCGCTTTGTTTATGATGAACATTAAAGAAGCTTTATGTTTACTAAACTAATAAATTGTAAAGAATATTTATTTCTGAAGTAAAAGCCATACTTTGGTTAATAAGTTTACTGTTTGGCCTTGGTCTATCATTTGTGTTATTTGACTTTATGGATGAAGTGATAGTTGCTTTATTGTTTTCCAAAATTTCTCGTGTTGTTGCTATCGTGCGCTTATTTCCGAAAATGGTTTTTTTTTTTTTCCAAGTTCTAGCTGTGCAGATTAGCCGAATACTATAAAGTTTGTTAATTGGTTAGACAACTTTGTTTTCATTTAGAGAGCTTTTTCGTGAAATCGGAGTTGAAAGATCCTTTTCTGAACGATTTTAAAGGAACTTCTAGTCAATGGATGATCGCTATTCAATCTGTTATTTAGAAATGTTCGGATAAAACTGGTATCAGCATAACATGAAGCGGTATTTAAATATCGCTTTCTTTTATGGTAATATTATGCACCAGTTTTATGTGGCAATAATTTTATGTTTGCTTCATCTACAAAATGTTGTTTAGAATATACAGGTGCGCTGTTCTAGTGAGATTTATACTTGTATATTTGTTAGAGATGTGTAGTAAGTTATTTCTGATACTTCATGTAGTGATAAAAAGTTTGTACAGAAAATGCGCGTTTAACATGATTGTTATGATCATCATTATTGATTTAATATCTGGATCCATTCATTACATTTCTCATGTTATTAGTCGTTAATTACCAAATTGACTAACAGCTAATAATCTAAATGATAGCTGAATATATTGATATATTAAAAAATATATCAATATTTTTTGCACTGTGTGGAAAAATAAGGCAAATTGCAAAGTTTTATCCGTTCACAAAGGTAATTAATTTTGTACAGCTGGTTTTGCTAAAGCTTGGGTGAAATTTACAAATCACCACTGACTGGTTTTAGTATCTTGTTCTTCTGATGCCATATTTTAGTGCAAATGCTTCGTTTGCATCATGTAGATTCGAAACAGACCGAATTACTGAGATATGCATCGTCGACTTTGGGAAGTGGGAATCTGCGTGAGGCTGTAAAATTGCCTGAGGGTGAAGATCCCAACGAATGGATTGCTGTAAATGGTACGTACACTTTTGTTGATAAGTGGGGATCCGTACTGAATGGTGTAGTATTCCAGAAATAGTTTAATTTCAATGAATTTTTACGACTACATGTATTTTTTGTACTCACAGTAAATGAAACAGATGAAAAGGAAATTGTGGGAATGAGTTGTTTATTGCTGCAGCAACAGAAGATAAATTACAGTTGTAATTTTCAGTTCTGGATTTTTTCAACCAAGTGAGTATGTTATTCGGGACAATAAGTGATCACTGTACGAAGGAATCTTGTCCTAGAATGTGTGCAGGTCCGAAGTATGAGTATGTTTGGTCGGATGGAAGAAAAGCAGTTGTATGTTCAGCACCTGTGTATATTGATTATTTGATGACTTGGGTTCACGAACAGTTGGATGACGAGAATGTCTTTCCGTCCCAGATTGGTAGTTTTCCAGCTTGCACTTTCTTCTTCATCTGCAAGCATTTGATGAAGAATGATGATGCAGATAAATATGTACGCTTGAATTTATAATCATACGTTTCCAATTGATTTTCATCAGCGTCATATGAATTCAGGACAACCTTTCCCACCAAACTTTTTGCATATCACACAAGCGATTGTGAAACGACTCTTTCGAGTGTATGCTCATGTGTATCATCAACATCTGGAACTTATTGGTATGTACTTTCGACTTTCCCTCCAATCAAAGTTCATGAAGTCTTTTATCATTTAGAAGTTGGTGTATATCTTTCTTGTGTGTAGCCTTTACAAAGCTTGCAAAGATGAGTGTTATCAGGTAATATTAAATAATATAGTGTATGGCATACTCAAGACGGGAAGTTGTGTAGCTTGGCGTTACATACTTCTAGCTAGTACTTTTTCTGCTCAGTAACATGGTGACAATGAATGAAATTCCTGCTGTATCCTATTTGCTACCTACGGTCCTTCGTATACTTTTAATTCATTATTTCAGAACAACTTAATGCACTAGAGCATTTAAATACTAGCTTCAAGCACTTCATGCTTTTCGTACAAGAATTCGATTTGATTGATGCGAAACAACTGGCACCTCTGCAAAGCTTCATTGACCGACTTACCCTGGAAGAGAATTCAACAGTGCTATGAGATAGAAACGATCAACTTTTTAAAATGGTCCGCAATAATATTATCATTTGCTTCTTCGCAAAATAGTGTTTTCTGATGTTTTGCTTGAGTTAGTTTTTTCATCAGTGTGCGAATATTAGTGTTCGTTATTCAAAAATAAAAAAAAAGTGTAATGTGCTGATGAAGTATTAAGTTTTCAAATATAACAATTACAAAAACAAAATTATGTAGAACAAGATTACTTACAAAAACAAGATTACTTTATACAAATGAGATAAAAGCAAGTTGGGTTTTCTTGACGGTTCTCCGATACAAAGAAAGTTATATAGAATATGTTTTTTTTTTTCATTCCATCATCGCATTTCTATTACATAGCAGAGTTTTTTTTTTCTTGGTTGCGTCAAACACCACTCTTCATGTTTGACTAGAAATCACATTCGTTTATTGCTTTCAAAATTTGCCACTTCTTATAAATCTGAAGAAACACAGGAAAAATGAACAGTAAGACGTTTTGATATTTCTGTTCCAGTACAATTCTCCTTCTTTGTAGATATTGTCCTGAAACTTACGAATCTAAAATTCTCCAGTTTTGAATGTTTTGCTATGTTGTCTTTAGTGTTTGCCAATTCCTGCTCAACTTTTTACGCACAATTTTTTGAAATTTACTAGTACTACTATTTGAACTTTTGTATGTGATATGAAACATTTATTTTTTGTTTGCACTACGTAACTTGCACAAAGACTGAGTGGCATGTGTACTTGCACTATTATGTCGCAGTTGAAATTTTTACTCTTGTGACAGTTGTCTGCGGCAATTTTTCGAAAGATTACGAGATTTTAGGTTCGTTATTTCAAAAAACCGATAGAAGATACGTTGCAACTTTTTTAAAGTCCGATTATTTCGAAATAATCCAGAAACCCACAATTCACACACCTCATCAAATAAGGAGATCCCAGTCAGTCATGCTTGCATTATCCATGAAATCTATTGCTGTCTGCGTCAGTGCATCATTGCCAGTAAAAGCAGAAGTTTGGGTTTCGATATGACGCCAGATATCTTCGAATTCGAGGTCATTTTGAGTTTTATTGTGTTTTACATTTAAATCACCGCTAATTACGTCTTCTGAGCAGATCTGCGTGCCAGACTCAACTCCATTTGCAATATGCGTTTGGCAGTGGAAATCGTTATACTTGTGCAACTCCTAGAAAACATCTTACATCATTTTTAATCATTAACACATTGAGATCAGAATTTTTGTAAAATTTACCGGTATGGAGAGTTCGCAAGTACTCCATGGAGTCGTCTGTGAACCTGCATGACACATAATCGATCTATCATAACATTTCACGTAATCTGTTTGGCTGCTTTTTGTCGCCCGAAAGCTGAAATTAAGAGAATTATTATTGTATGCAAATGATAATTATACAAAATGTTAATTGTATGCAAATGATAATTATACAAAATGTTCTTGGAAACTCATACAGAGAATCTCTTTGTTCCAAATTTCTATTCCATATTTTTATATTCTACTGAAAAACTGATGGGCAATTATAAAATGCTAAGGGAATTTCGACAATAACCATAACGAATCTAAATTATAAGCTTGATATATCTCATAAAAATCTAAAGAACTTGGTGCGTGTAGTGTTTCAGTCAATCTAAACAGCAGAGAGGAAAATAAATCATGTATTACGCATATAAACTGGGATCATAAATAAAATGACATGAACAGATTTAATCACGTCGCAAACATTATAATTTCCCTGTGAAATTTCACAATTGTTTAAAAACAGAGGTTTACGAGCACCAACACAACAAGTTAAGTGAACTGTGGTAGATAACTCCCAAATATTCAATCTGGCAATCCTGTATGAGTCGGTGAAAAGTTATCGACGGTAAAATAAAAAAATATAAAGAGAGTTGCGAAAAACCGGTAAGAGTAATTAGAATTAGATATGTTTTCGAAATTGACGAGGAAAGCTAAACCATGCAAGAATGCTAGGGGGCACTCAAGAAGTTCCTAAACAATGTTAAACAATACCAATACAAGCTAAACGATCTAGGTCCCAGCTTGCTCAAACCGAATGAATAAAAATAAAAAAAAGCTATGGAGAATACTTCTGAACAACTGAGATCAGTAACCTTAGAAATAAAGAGATAGCTTGGATGGAGTAAGTGATACTGAAAACCTTTCTTTATCCTATTCACTGAATGAAATTAAAAAATTCTAAAAAATTCTCTGTTTTATGCAATTGAATTCACACGTGCGAATATTTCACGTAATCTAAAGGCAATAACGAATTGTAATTAGAAATTTTAGACAAGAAAATGAATAATCATTGATCGGAATATTGGACAGTGTATCTTTCCCTCTGCTCGTGAGAGATTTAAAAGGAATTTATATCACTGATTTATACATGTGCTAAAACCAGCTATAGCTTACTTTGGTTTCGGGTAGATTTCTCTGAAAGTACGGCTGGGCTGAACGATATTCATACTGATAATGACATTTGTGACTTTATTCCTGAAAAAATGCATTGGGGATAGCCGCATATAACACGAAATACATAAAAATATTTTCCAATCTCCCAACTAACTCAGATGGTGCAGAGAACATATTTTGATCGTGGTTTGTTGCAAGTGACTTTTTCGAAGGCCTTTCTACTTGCGAACAGTCCGATTTCAATCCTGCTACTGTTGACGTATCAGTACTACAGTCTAAAAATATAATACGCAACTTATAGGACTTTATAAATGCAAAAGGAACCACATGCATTTTAGATGAATGAATGAGAAATACTTAGCAAAGGGGTGTTATTTCCGAAAAAAAAATACTGAAAAATTAAGATTATGATATTCCTTCTTTTAATCGACAACGCTTTCTTTGGTGGTATAGTAAATCACGCTGCAAACTGAATCTTGCTGTTTTACATTTGTCGCACCTATAAGCAAGACAAACAATTAAAAAATATGAAAACTACCAGAAAAAGTAATAGAAAATGAAAAGCAAAGCTAAAAAACCCAAAAAAGAATCATCACCTGAAATGCTTTTCCCCGTGAACTTTAGAAAAATGTTGATGAAGTAGTTTATATGCATTGAAAAAATGACCATTGTTATACCGACAACCAATGACAGGACAAAAATAATGCCTCTCAACTTCTAAAACTGTAATTCAGTTTCGATGTATTTGATTACTAATTCCTCCCTTTTATCCAAAAAAAAAAAAAAAAAAAAAAAAAAAAAAAAAAAAAAAAAAAAAAAAA
>JARVGP010000880.1:0-28567 GCA_029876185.1 Mansonella ozzardi | reverse complement strand
TTATTATTATTATTATTATTATTATTATTATTATTATTATTATTATTATTACCATGGCCCATATTTTGAAATTTAATTAGAAACACAAAGAAAGTGAAACAAAGACCAGAATTCAATTAAAAATTAGAAAAAATTTGCTTGGAAACATGCTTTTCTCCACGAGGTTTTATCACCCTGCCGTCCTGTTGTGGATGGACAGGACAATTCATATCGCGACATATCTAATTTTGGCATTTCCTGGAAAAAAAAAATTACAATTGTTAAAAAATACAAATATATGATACAAATAGCAGAAATATTACTTTAGAGAACCTGAAGAAATATAAACAGAATACTAAAAAGGGATTTCATTTTTCAAATCTAGATTCTCAGCTGAATGCACTGCTCTGATTTCCCTGTCAGTATTCTATTTGTTATTTGCATAAAGCACTGAGATCAGGTAAAGCTCTTCAAACTTCTTTATTAAAGTCTCAGAACATGAAAGTTATTTTCCATAAAAATGCCATAAATCTACAAAAAAAATGAAAAATGGAACTTACTTGCTTTTTGGACATCCTAATGTGTTCTTTGATCAAACAAGGAGTCAAAAACACGTCAAAATCAGGAGGTGGCATGTTTTGTAAATAATTTTTAATAGGGCGGAAAACTCGACATTCGTCTTCCACTAACTGCATTGCCATCTGCCGGTCGGATTCTGTGTAATCTGAATCAAGATAGGGCAAAGCATCCACTAAAACAGCAGCATCTTCCGATTTGCTCGCTACAGCTGCAATATGTGGTACTACTGCCGTAGAGGTATTTGTCATTTCTGCAAATAGATATGTAAAAATATGCTTAGTAATATGAACAATTTCTGTGTAAAAAAAAAAAAAATAATCTTTCTGAATCAAATCTTAGTGTCCCACCTATACTGAAATTGACCTAAATACTACTTTTATCTATGGTTAGTCCTCACGCTTTACTATCCAATACATTTTACTGTATTTTTTTTTCTTGTGAATTCTCCATCCTTCCACTTCATATTATAATCAACGCACATCAATCAGTTATTAATATCATTGATATATAACTTATGAATTGACTCAAATATGGTATATAAAGGAGATTAACCTTCATTGCAAAATTAATAACAACTTTTATATAACTAAAGCTCCTCTTATTCTTTTACCAACAGTAATAAACGATAAATTATATAAAAAGATAAAGATATCAGAGCTTCGAGACACAAGCAAGTTTTGACAAAGAGCCCAATTAACAACATTCACAAGCACAAAGGAAAAGATTGGATGGAAAGAGAATATATTAAGCATAACTCAGAGAAACTAATTTTAAAAAAACATCAATTCACACATGTATCACTTCATTATACTACGTTTTACAAAACAATAAAAAATATATATCAGATATGAGCAAATAGTTCCCTTGACTGAGGGATTCATAAAGAAAATATATGCAAACAATGTCAATAATAATAACGTACAAAACACATGTACTTTTTGCACAACAAATCTGTAATGAAGAATTTAAAAAAAAAAAGATGAAACAAAGTAAATGATGACCATTATAAATATGAAAAAAAAAACATAATTTCTTGTCTCTAAGAGATACTATACTTGAGCTTTTTCCAACTTTTATTGCTAAAAATGTAACTCACTAAAAGTTGCTTAAAAAAATATAAATTGCATGTGATCTATCTCTACCTTCACTGGAATGTGACTATAGAGCGCATCACCCGTCTGAAATTTTTTTAATTGAAAGTAACTGGATAACCGAATATTACATAGAGGATTTACCCTCCTTTTGCACTGGGAAAAAATAAGAACTAAGATTGTTTAAATTAAAAACTATGAAATTCAAGAATAAAAGAATTCATAATGCTCCAGTTGAAATGGCTCTGAACACATTGGCACTACTGTGACATGGCTACGAGGGATAGCTAATGTTGACATTTGCCTATGAGTCTTGTAAGTACCCGAAGAAGTGTACTTTTAAAAATTCTAAATTTTCCACAAAATTTGAGCGCATTTATGTGAATGAATGCACAACCAACTCAAATGCAAGTAAAAAATCCATTTTAGTATAACACGTTTCTTAAGCACAAAATTATTTGAAAACACGTTGAAATTTGAGAGTCAGAGTTCAAAAATAAACACACATATTGCTCCGAGACAGCTCTTAAGAAAAACTGAGGGTAAGCAGAGCATACTTACCTGACAAATACTTCTGTAATGAAAAACCACATAATAAAACCCAAAATTAAACAATAAAACTAATACTAGAAGTATGCAGATAAAAAAAATCCAAAAACACCAGTTATTCCGTGCTTTGAAGCTCAGCACTAATTCGATACGGAAAAATGGACAGCGGAAGGAGAATACGCAATAGAGTGCAAATAGCATCAGGAAGAGAAGCAAAAGGCAAAAAAGAGTGAAAGACTATTCCTTTCAATTTTGATAACAGCACTATGTAAAAATAAAAGGAAACCACAAAGATTTTAGTAATATTGATGCCATATTTTTCAATAGACCATAGGAATCACATCAAATCAACTCGTCATCTTCGTATAATCGAAAAACTATGCTCTCGACTGAATTATCTGCAAATTTGGCAACAAATTACTGTTAACGATGTTTACACTGCGTTTGGGCGAGATCAGTCTATAATAAAAAATTGAAATCTAAATCATAACACTAAGTCAGTGTACAAAAACTATCTCAATTTTCGATGCTAAAACTAGCAATAACAAGAATTCAAAAACTTCACATTTCCTAAAATATTTATTCATGCAATCATGCCTTTAGTTACTACATATCCTTTCAGTATTACATGATCAACAGATATGTAATCATGGTAATACAATGTATTTTTTGATAAAACTCCATGAAGTTCTCTTACCAACTTGTATACATGCAATAGTGAAATGCAGTTTTGGATTTCAAAACAAAAAAGCAAAATTCCTCTTTTTTACCTTTCCTCCTCGCAAGTATTTCTTTTAAATTTCCTAATAAGACATTTCATAATCTTACTACATGTAAAAAATGAGTGATGGAGAGCTCTGATAACTTCAGCTAAATGCTAAATAAAAGCTTGTAATGAATTCCACCAATGATATTATTTTAAATCATCTTTCACTTAATTTCGAAGCGTAGCCATTCTGTGAGAGAGAATGTCTGACCAGAAAGAAGCAGATATGGATGCACAGCATACATATGTAAATAAAGAAATGGAACTGCGGGTGGATTTATAATGATCTCTGTTAAAAATGATTAGAAATTCAATTACTTAAAAAATCAAACAGACAATGCAAGAGATTTTACTTTAAAAACGAGGCAATTATACTGTGAAGACCTGCAATGCATTGGTGCGACCGACATCTTCGACGACGAGACGCTCAGTGGCAGCTGAATTTTGCTCCTCAATAATGATCGGTTCATTCTGTCCCGATGCCGGTAGTACCTGTACCTGATTTATATTAGAAGCATTCACTTTTGTAACAAAACCATCTTTTCGAGGAATTTTGCTGGGCGATGATTGTTGAACATCAGCCGTTTCATGATTTCCTTTTCTTCGTCCACGTTGAACTGCGTTTCGCTGTGATGAGACAATTACACCACTATTTTCACCATTTATCTGATTCGTATCTTCTGAAGTCGACGGTACTGAGATCACTTCTATCACCTGCAATAATTATAATTAAATTGTATAGTTAGCTACAGAATATATAAGATTTTCAGAAATCTACAACTTTTGTCCTTCTGCTCATACAAAATAAGATTAGCATCTGAGTAATATCAATACCAAGTACTGAAAGTTCAAGAAATTTTAATGGAAATGGTAAAGAAATTTCTAATATATACGGAATTTGACTAGCATATCTCACAAATATGGGAAAACAGCAACAGCTAGACAATATCCTATGATTAATTTTAATTATTTTTTACACTTAATACAAAGATAAGTCTCACTTTTTTATTAAGAAAACCATCGCACATAAAACCTTTTATTTGTGCAGTTGTTAGATGATTAATGTCTAATGAAAGAATCTACAATCTAATTTAATTCTTATATTTTATTTCCCATAAGAAAATTCAAAATACTTACAGGTTTGTGTTTGTAAAGCAAAGCATTTACACGTAGACGTTCCATGGCAACTCGTTCACGTTTTGAGTAGACAGTACGTCCTCCACTGGTTAACGTTCCACATTTCTAAATAACTCAGAAATCAAAAAGAACAAAGAACAACTACTCCGACAGTAAATAGATATAAAAGAAATAATTTGTCTAGCTTTGTCCAGCAGCCTGAAAACACCGAAATTATCGTCCTCAATAAATCAGTTTAATAAAAATTTAGAGGAAACTAACTGAAAAAGGAGTTTACCTCAACTCTTGCTGCATCCGGCTGTGGTTTCTGTGTACAGTTAAAACCATTTGGTTTCCAGTTACATTCACGCATCAATATTTCCTTCAAATCAGAAATTAGATGTAAAGCATTTATCATATTCTGTTTATTTGTGATAAAAGAGAGGAACAAATTTTCATAGTGTACATAAAATCAACCGACAAAATGAACTGGTTATTGTAACATCTCATATCGGAAGTTCTTTCGAATATGGTGAAATTTGCGCAATCATCTCAAGATGCACTGCACCAAATCAATGAACTATCTTGAGATCATAATGTGTTCTTTCTATGATCTGAGAGGTTTATGTTGTGTTCTATAATCTGAATATTGAAAAGATTTTCAAGGACATACTTCAGTTTTTTGTATATTAGGTGGCAATTTTTTCGGTAGCTGTGTACGAGAATATTCAATAACAAGCGGCATCATATAAATATTGATCGCATTAGACATAGCATCTGAGTTTGGATTGAAATTTCGCAAATCTATAGAATTTCTATTAACACTAAGTCGCAATTTCCGTTTAACATTGCTGTCATAATCGCGCACAGGAAGCATTTCTGTCGTATAAGATCTAAAGTGTTACAAGTAATTGTGCAACGAACTCTGTATGAAATCATTAGTTACATAGAAACTTAAGAAAAATCTATACAATAAAGATTATTATTATTATTAATTATTAATTGTTATTGTTATTAAAGATTATTTACACTGAATATAAAATCCATACAAACATCAGTTAGAAAAAAGAACGGATAAACAAAACTTACTTAAATCTATCCAAAATGACTTGAGGATGATCGTGCTTCATGAGATAAAATTCAGAAACAATTTCTAACGCTGTAACTAAACCCACACCAGGAATTCCCTTTTGAGCATAATCACAACCAATCATGATCGTCATTGCGATAAGACAAGACCTAAAACGACTTTATCCTGACTTGATTTAATTTTTTCCAGACCTTTAACCAATATATTCAGACTTGAAATGATACACATTACTTCAAATCATGCATTTTTTATTATGACATGTCATAAAATTAACGAGTTAGCTCCCAACAAAATTTAAAATTCTCTCAATGCTTCCCTTCGAAAAAGTTCAGTAATATTATTATTGAATTTTTTTGTCCCAAAAAAAATTCTCAAAAAAGCTCCTCAAGTTCCTGAAATAATATTACCTGTTCAAACATAAGGTTTCATCTAGGTAATCCATTGAAAGATGAAGGATGCTGTTCTGTACCTTGCCACCAAAACCGAATTCGACCTTAAATCGAGGCATAATTTTAAGAAGAAATAAGAAACTGAAAATGAGTCCTCCTTTCCTTCAAAAATTTTGAAGGCAAAAATTTATTTTTCACAGAGAAATACAGACTTTTTGCATGATAACGTAGTCCATCAGCATGTACTTCTAGATATGATGAAGTTACACCTATGGATAAACAATCCCGGGCGTGCGAACTTAAGTATAAATTCGGTAAGTCTCTGTAACTCTCTGAGAATTTAAAAACTGCTCTCAAATGAAAGAAATACAAAGTCATCCTTACCTGATACAGATTATTCCCTCCAAAAAGAATATAATCGAAATCTCGTGTAATGCAACCATGCACCAATCCTCGCTGTTCCAGCTGTGCGCATTGTGCTTCACCTTCCAACTTACTTTCCATCCAGCGAACCCCCATCGAATTTAGCAACATCTTCAAAATAATCTTTTTTTTATCTTGTGCTACAGTGTTCTTTAGTAGGAAAATCAAATCCTTCAAACCGACTTTTGTAACAAGACAAACAAATCTAATTGATCTTAAGCCGGTCTTTTGCTGAAATTTATGACAGAGCCAAGAAAATATATTACTTACTGCGCTGCTACTAAACCTATTGATTTCAACTTACTGTCAGTCAGTACATTGTGACTCTTCGCAGCATTTGATATGCCGAATATTTTCGTCTTAAAACTTCGATATATAAATCAATGTTATTTTAGAATAAAGAACATTTTTGGGGACAGTTTAGAAGTTTATAATTTTCCACCTTAATTTCTTCAATTTTTGGCAACATTTCTTGCTTTAGCTCTGATGTCCAGCACTTGCTTCCACGTTTCCTAATTTTTCTCATTGAAGAAACCGTATAATCTATCTGAAATTGTTGCATATTTTAAAAAAGAAGATAAAAGCATTTTAATACTCAATGTGCAAAAATATAACTATAATATCTTAAAGATAACAAATGAAAACAAACATTTGCTCGCTCTCCTCCATCAATTCCATCGAAAACAACAATAGGTTCAACACCTTCTTCCAACAAACTTCGACATCGTGTATAAAATGTACTTAAGTATGGTTTTCGAGCTGTTGAGCAGTGTGCTACCGAACCACGCAATACCTCATACAGCCAAGTGTGACCATCTAAAGTAGAAAATAGAAGAATTTCAGAGATCAATTATTTTTTTCTATCCTTCTTCTTGTTTTCATTCCCGATATCTAGCTTCCAAATTTCTCACTTCCAGACTTAAATATATGTTCATAACATACGATTTTTTTCAATATAAACAAAAAGGAAAACACCTTAATTTCATATATAAATTATAAAATAATATTCAGTTAATCATATCAGGTACCGAATGATCCGTATCAGTCAAATACACTTGGACGATTAAACTGGCATTGTAATGAAACTCCAATCCAAATCCGGTTTGAACTATTCTTTGCAAATATATATATATATATAACTAACCTATGGCAATTCGCTTGTTCCGTAGCGTTGATATGTTCGCAGGTTGTACAAACTTTTGCACATATTCCCACATGCTTGTAACGCCCATTCTACCGACGTTTCTTAAAGATTACAATTAAAATCCTGAAACCAAGCTTTAAACTAAACTTTACACAAAAATTTATTAAGCTTTCAATCTCGTATATGACAGCGAAAGAAGTGTTAAAGCTTCTCAAAAGCAATGAATGATAAATTGATGATAAAAAGCTCCTCATAAATTCATTAGTGCACACTGTCATGAGATTAAACATGCTATTTCAGATATAAATAAGTATGGGCGCAGCGTACGTCAAATGAATTCGATAAAAGCTTAAGAATGTAAGCTGGTTAAGCTGGTTAATAGTACTGACAGACTTATTGCACGACTACTAAGGCTGCATATAATAAGTTAGATATGTACCTTACGTAAATGAAGAGAGCTATGCACGCCGTAAACGATTTAGCGTAAGTCTTGTACCGCACGTGACCGCATAAAAATTAATGTAAGACGCAAAGAAACTGCATGACCATAAACGAATAGCATTAAAAAGTAGGAGAAACCCGTGAATTCTGGTACAACGTTTCAGAAGAACGCTCAACGATCTAGAAATACAGCAAGCTAAATTTTGTTAAAATTATTGTTAAAATCAGCCTCCAATCGGATATATCGTGAACTCATCTATAACATATCTACATGTATTTATATAGCATTTATAGTGAAGAAATCAAATTCATCTGTCCAGTCGAGAGTAGCCTCGACCGGAGGAACTTGACTATGTCACTGAACAGTGAACTAACAAAATCCTGAATCCATCTGAATCGCCCGAAAATATCACTAGTTGACTTCGTGTTCCTGTTACACTCAGCTGTTGGATTAACGTCTCATCGTTTCAGATATCACACGTGCATAGCCATTTCTGTTTTTAGAGTTGAACCTTGAATAAACCAAAAGAGTTTAACTATCCGTCAAAAGTAAATATTCAGGCTCAAGTATGTATCAGTTAGCAACATTTACTTTATACGCTAAGTTAATTACGTCTGTTGATGTATTTATCGGTCATCTATAATTAACTATTGATCCATTAACTTAGTTCACAAGATTGATCCAGGAATTCCATTTTCCATAAGTTTAACAAGTAAAATATCTCTTAAGAATTTCAAGTTTTTACAATAACTCTTTCCATAATCAGCGAATATCTATTATTTTATAACAAATTAAAAACTGCTATTAAAAAGTTGCCGAATGATACTTTCAAAACAATCTCAAATTTAGGCGAAACTTTTTTTTTTCAACTATAAAAAGATACTTTATGCATTTTCCTATCTTATTAACATCTAGAAAGACTCATAAAGTAACTGAAAGCTAATTTAGGTTTTCAGGAAAAAAAAAAAAAACATTGGTAGTAGCAATGTGTAAAGTGACAAATTAAAACTAGTATAAATAGAAATTTCTATTTGGATCGATAATATGACCTATGACCTCTTAGCTAAAAAGTATCATCGATAGGTAAAAATGAGTTGAGTAATGCAATTTCGCTTAAAAATTTTCCTGCCAGCTTGACAAATATAGCTATTCTTTTTGCAAAGTTTCACATAAATTGAACTTAATATTTACTTCAATGTTTGCAGAAAGCAATAAAGTAATTTTGGAAGTTGAAGAAGTAAATTGGTTCAACGTTTTGTACAGTAATAGTAACATTGAGGTTTAGCCTAATAGAATAAGCCTAAAATTGGTTTAATCTGAAGTAAACAAATCTTCAATTCTTATTCTCTAGTATCCACATTGCTTTATAAAAAAAAAGAAAATGGAAGAGTCTCGAAGTTCTCGAACTTCGAACAACTCAAATGACGTGGTTTCACTAAATGCTAAAAAACAAAAAGTATCTAAGAATAGATAAAGGTAAGTTCTCTGATGAATCGTATTCTAATCTCGATATCTTTTTTCTTAACTCTCAAACAATATTAGCAATGGTAATTAAGCCATTCCAATCGTTATAGCTATGATGTGATAATTCGAATCAAATATCCATCTGTTTCAAGTACATAAAGAGCTATTCTTACAATAAATCAACTCATTTGCCACACTCATCCCAAGCAATTCCTCTTATCACAACATCTTTTTGCTAAAATTTCAGGTCTCTCATATCTTGCAATTATTCTTATACGCGAACACCGAGTAACTGAATAGCTGCATGATTAACTTGTTAAATGAAAGTTGAACCAATTTAGAATATGGGTATAGCAATAGAATGATGTTAGCTCAGTGTTTTTTGGAATGATCAAATTATGATAATCTAAATTTGAATAAAATTAAATTCAAATTAAATTTGAAAGAAATAAATTAGATAAAATTCAATTGAAATGAATCAAAATAAATTTAGATTTTAAATAAGTTCAATGGAAAATGTATTAAATTGAGTGTAAAATGAAAATGCAAAATAGATTGATTAAATTGGAATAAATCATTTCATTGAACAAGAAATAATAATTATGATGTACTGAGCTATTTCTTTAATTTATATAGAAAATTTTATTTATTTAACATTTTTTCGAAATTCAAAAGATGCAAATATATGTGCGCACTAAGCGATAACTTCAATTGGTTAATTAGCACTGATAGTGTGTAGTATATTGTGTTTGTATTGTGTTTTTTAAGAGTTCATTAAGCATCCTATCATTTTTATTAATAGTATGTCACCTTAACATTGTCAATATTAAGATGACATAAGATGTTCAAAGGCTTTTTCAAGTTTCAATTGATTTGATCTAATACTTCTAACATATATTTGTCGATGGCGATCAATGGAAAGGAAAGCAGAATATGTGTTGAAGTGTAGAAGATTTGTTTTTATTCTACACTCATAAAGTTTACAATGAAGATTGAGAATTTTCAGAGAGGTTAAAGGTCATTGATATATTCTTCTATTTATAAATTTCCGTTCGTTTGCTTTTGAAAAAAAAAAAAAAAAAGATTTCTCATCTAAGGTTTCAGTATAATTTGTTCAGTTGATTGTTTTTTACACGACAACATTTGTGATAAAGATCGTAGTCATCTTGGTGATAGTTGCATACGATCAATGCGGAAAAGATTGCAATCGCAGTAGATATTTCCGGTAGTTTTTTAACCCATATAGTATTAAACATTTTTAAAGCCAGTTTTCAAGTTTGTGTTGAATGTATTTGAGAGTTGAAAAAAAAAAAGCTACTGAAAAGAAGATGAGATTATGGTTCATCCAATGAAGAAGATATATCTTAAAAAGTGAAATCAAAATATGACAAATTATTTTATTTGATATTTGATCCAAATAGCATTGTCATTTTTCTAGACTGTTAAAAATTTGATCTATCACTCTGAGGATTTATGTGCATGCAATAAAAATTTATCAATTCATGAAAGGAAATGCGATAAATGCAATCAAGATTCATCGAATTACAACAATTATTATATTGTTGAGTAAGCAAATTTTTCGTTTGCTCTGATCGGTTAATTGATTCATTCGAGAATGATACTTAAGCTTCTTTAAATTAGCAGCATCATTTGGTCATTCATCTAATAGTTTTATAAAATTTTGTATGAACTTTCAACCAGACAAATATAAGATATCAGCCGTTATCATATATCGTCATTTCAGATCAGTGTTGATTCTTATTTGCACTGTAATAATCACTACTTTCAGCTCGCTGCGCTAGTTTCTATTGAGTGAGAAGCAGTGCTATCAGATGGTAATCGAGTGGAAATCACCGAAGTTCACATCCTACTATTAAGCAATGAATCACATATCTCCATATATTACTGAAGTATATCGTCGACATTAGTGAAACGAGAAGAATATATAATTCATGTTCAGTTCGATTAATCAGCAGCACACAAACAATATCGCATCTCTCAGAAATAAGCACTAATATGATTTTTTCGGATACTAATAAGCCCTGAAATGTAAGCCTCAGTTAAGATTACAGCGAACAGTATACATAATGAATTATAAAATACCAAATTTGTCCGCATGAATAATTGTAGATTTTATGTGTAGAAAATTTGGCATCTTTTGAATAATCCAAAGCATGATTTGGAGCAGACTTGGCTCATTTTCGGGAAAATAAGATGATATGTTCTATCCGTAGATCGATAATAATAGGAATTAATTTTTGAGTTGTTGCGTATGTTATTCAGTTATTACAATGCTAATATTAAATTAATTCATTGTGGCACATTGCAAAGGTATTCTCAACACTCAGGAAAATTTAACAATTCAGCTGCAATTTTTACTTCCAAATACGTAGTAAAAGATTATTTGAATATTAGAATAGTATACAGATCTAACGTTCCTTGTTTTTAACCTTTCTTCATTATCTGTTATCATTATCATTTCTTCATTATCCACATTATCTTTCAACCTTTCATTATATTATCTTAGCTGAGATGAGTGAGAATTTTTATCAGCTTTCTTGATCAGTGAAAAATGAGAAAAAATCAGAAAAACCAGAATGGAACACTCAACAAATCAGTAATTAATAGTAGGAAATGTTGCCAAAATGAACATTATTATATTTGTTACCGAAAATTTTTTCTTTTTTTGTTAAAATTTAAATATTTTAATTTAAAATTCCGCATGAAACGGAATCAAATAATCTAATTATGGATGTATAACAATAAGTAATTATTAAATAAAAGTTGTGAACATTTAATATCATTACCTAATCCAATACCCAAGCAATCACTCATTTTATTTTCAATAAATTTCCATCCTCTGCATATGCATCGATTCATGGATAATTAATTTCTTGTCATATCTGTTGTTGATACTCAAAAAGTACTACAAATTTCTTGCCATCATAAAACTTTCATTCTACTTCGTACTCTTTCCATTTCTTTATTATGGAAATATATTCCTTTGTCCTTATTCTTTGTTTTATTCAAACAACCTGCGATAAGTTTGCAAATGTGTGGATAAAATTTTGGTGGAGTCAATAATTATTAATTCGCTCTTGATATGTTTCATTTAAAATAAGGAGATCTATCTATTCGCTTAAAATAAGGAGATCTATTTGCTTATTTAAAATAAGCAAATAGATCGCTTAGTAATCGGAATTTCATTTTTCAAACCCTTTCTTGAGTTGGTCTTAATAATAGTATGGATAAGGCTTGTTTGTAACAATGATCGGGTACAGGGGTTCGCATTCCGTTTGATGCGAAACGAGAATTTCAGTAGAAGGTGCAGAAAGAATTTGCAGTGAATTTAAATGACTTTTCGGAACTTTGACTTGTTCTCTGCTTGATTATTTTTATTTTATAGAATATCATATTATACATGGTTTTGGATTAGATAGAAATAATCCTCTAATAATAATTGTATTGAAATATGGTGCCCTGAAGAAAAATGCATGGCAAATATCATAGATTTTGTTCGAAAATTCAAGCAAATTTTGCAAAATCAAGGAAAATTTGTTGATCACATTTGCGATAAACGCTAAGCTCACTTGTTTTTACAACAATTGCTACACTGTGTTGTCTTCGTTTCTGCAGTTATGAAATGAACGTGTGAGTTAATTAGGTCTTCCGGTTTTTCATCTGCATACTCTGCATGAGTCCTGAAATTTAAGCAGATACGATCAGCAACTGAATGGAAAAATTAATTTATTAGATTTAACATTTTTCGAATAAGAAAAAGTCTAGAAATAAATTTGTTTAAATCTCACCTAATTATTACCTTTTAAAAAATTCATACCGTGAAAGTTACACAATATAACTTTGATTTATTTGTACACAATGTAATACAAATAAATCAAATTTTGGATGTTCGAACTGTTCATTCGCTGTGAAATATTTTATTCTAATTTTCATAGAAATTTTGATTTATTACAATTTGAAATTTTACGCTATCTAAATTTAGTAAATATATAGAATAACAGCAATACGTTAGGATGGTTTCTTTTTGATTTATTAAAGCTATTTATGTTAACCATTCTCGTATCCTTCCCTACTATAAGCTTACCTGAGATGTGATCGAATGCCTCGTTGAGAATAACCTTTGTAACCACAAATCCGACAAATATAAGCTTGAACTGCAGCATGGTTTACCCGAACATGTTGAGCTAACTGACTAGCGCTTATTGGTAGGAAGTTACACTGTGGACAATGATATGCTATCTAAAACGATGAATATCAGCAACACAGTTGATGAATAAAAAAGGTCAGCTATGCTTATCATCTTATTCTTCTATTGATACTTTAAAATTTAAAAATTTTGTACTCGAAAATTAAAGATGCATAAATTGAAAGATTAGAAGATGAAGCGTACGTACTTTTCTTTGTGGTTCTCGAAATAACGATGCTTGACTGGCATTATTGTGACAGTAATACTTTTTATGTCCATTCAATGTTACTTCACTACTGAATGAAACACCACAGTCACAACGATATTTTTTATCCGGTTCGGAAGGTACCATTTTGTCCTGTAATTTTTCGACAGTAACTTTTAACTTTTATCTTCACCTTTCATAAGTAAATAAGAGAGGAAAAAAATAAGATAAAACCTACATTTGTAGAATTATCTTCCTCAGTACTATCACAATTACTGCTACTGCTTTGAGCATTTTGCTGAAATTGCTTAATGCGTACTGTCAGATCTAACGGTTTCAAATCACCGGACGATTTCCGCCTTTTTCTTATACCATTCAGTAACACTCCTTTCCTTAATAATATTACAGTATTACTACACCATTAATCAATCAATCAGCAAAATAATCATGCTGAAAAACATTTCAAAGTTATTCTTACAATGTTCAATTAGTGTGATAGAGCCTTATCATTACTGTGACAGAGTCTTATCATTACTGTGATAGAATGACATTTTTATCAGATGTTATAATCACTTCACAATAGCATTTTTATTTTAATTGATGATTGTATCGAATAGATACATATGTCCTTTGTACCGGCTGATAAAAATAAGCTAAACATAAGTGATGTTCAGCAAGGTTATGTCCATTTTGATTAGAAATGCTTTTCAAAAGGAACAAACGAAAGATGAATTGAAGTATATTCATTTATGTTTACATTACGCATAAAAATAAACAATAATTAATCGGTAATTTTTACCGTATTTTTAGCGTAGTGTACCTTTTCTTATTATTCTTATGGAAAACATTGCTGGATGTTGACGGGAAATTATAAGTATTCTGTGAATGGGGCTGTTGAGTGGCAATGATATTTAGAAGACATCTTGTCTCACCGATACAGATTTGATTTGGAACTGTGATATTGCGAGCCATAAATTCGTCGATAAAAAGACACGGTTTAAGAATATTTTGGGCATGAGGATGTATAGCTACCGGAACTAACATCTGCGGATAACCCAATACCTATAATAGTTTTTATGCGGTAATTAAATTAAATTAAATCCCTCATTACTTGTACAATAATGAATTATTTTGCTAAACTATATACCTAAAGTGATAAAAATTAAATGTGCATCATAAATACATTAAAATGAGACCCTGAACTTCCTTACTGAAAAATTAAAAGAAGCGAAGCAGTTATAAGCAGTTTCTTGAAACAGTGATGAAATTTGAAAATAAAACATGAATTTAAATTATCTTTCCTCACATAACACAATTTTCTATACTGTATGTTCATCAGAAGAATATTTAATTAATCATTTTAGAGCAATCAATCATTCGTTTTTCTCTTGCTTCAAGTAAAACGTCCAATTTGTTTAGATTAATTAATTTTTTCTTTTTAATGTTTGATCATAATTTTAATTAAATTATTAAATTTACAAATTATTAAATTTACATTTCTTTTTCGTTTAAATTACTGCTGGTAGCAATTTTATTAAAACCAGCTCGTAAAAAACAAACTTTTATTCATTTCTTGCTAATCGGATTATATTTTTGTTCAGGAATTCACATATCTCTCCTAACTCCAAGTTATATGTTTTGCCAAGGAACATATATAGTTATAATTTCTCTCCCTTTTTTCCATCAATAAGAAATAGTTATCAACGGGAGCAATTATTGTTATTAACATTGCAGAATTTTCCGACTGTTGAATAGCATGATTTTTTCGCTCTCCCATTTGCATCCCTTTCTGGATTAATAGTAAAGGGATTTAATCTAATTCACCTGCTATTTAGATTTTTGACGGGTGAAAATAATAAACTGCAGGTAATATGAGCTCTTCCCGAATATGATATATAAGGAAGATATTCGACATATAGTAAAAGTTTTTCTTTTCCGAAATCTGAATGTTACTTATCAGCCGGGCTAGCAATTTTGTATACCTAAAAGGTGATCATTAAAAAAACTATTACAAGAAATGTCACCAAATGAATGAGATAAACGGAAAGAGCAGAAATGACGAAGTGACTGGATCTCATAGTGCTTCTAGAAAAAGTTATATTTCCATTCTGTTGTAAATGATCATTCAACTTTTGATCATTAATTATGTTTAAGCACCACCTGAACGTTATTGACGGATTGATTGTGGTAAGCAACAGGAATATATAACGTATGCATCGGACTGATGCATTGATCCATGAACATTTCTTTCCGGTTTGCATCAAATGATGGACCATTGCTGTCAACGGAAGTTGTTAAGGATGATGTTGAAGATGCTAAAAATTTATATGGGTTTTTTAAATCAAAGAATGTTGAATTTTGAAAGGAAACCTAAAGTAAAAGAGTGCAATTGTGAAATTCCGGATTTAAAATATTTTCAATATTGTGATTAGAGAATACCTGTAGAAGGTGATAATCGTTGGGCTGAATCGGTACCTTGCTCGCATTCAGGCAAACCTGTGCTGCCAGTCTCTTCTTGGCCAAACTTCCGACCCTAAAATAAGAAATTGAAAGAAGCAGTGAGATGAAATACTGCCAAAAAATTTTCCTTATACGCTGACGACATATGATAATATCAATATTAAGGAAAATACGATAGTATTACCAACTCCACTAGCAACCATTATTGACAACTATTTGCTGAATAATTTAATCTTTTTTCTGCTTGGAATAACTCTAACTAACATAAGCTTTAACCGTTGTTTAGAACTACATAATCTTTCTTCCGGACAGAACCTATTCTGCAAAATTACAAACGCAAGATATCCCACAATTAAGACAACATTACCCAAATAGAATGACCTTCAAGATATGTTCAAGTATCGTAGGATTGCGGATTGTCGCATGTCATTCATTTTCTTTTCTGTGTAATTTAATTTTAATGTTCAAAAGGAATGACTGTAAAATAGATGAAGGCGAAGTGAAATAATTTTAGTACTTGACGGGATGGAAAGAGTAGGGATCAAAATGGTGAGGATAAAGGATACAAATCTGAAAGAGTTTATTACACCAAAATTTATGGATTAAGGTTGCATTTCAAGTTTCTCAGGTTGTTGCTTACTTGTTTCGGCAATGTTTCTCCAATACCAATCCTTTCACTTTTAATGATCGCATTGTCATCATCCAGAACAGAAGTTGTAATAGTTGCACCAGTAGTATCAGAATGACGGGATGGAGTGCTTTGTTTCCGCCGTGATTTTCTCGTATCGCTAATATCACACATTTTTTAACAAGCGATTTGATGAAAACTTTGCTGCTCAAAATAGTTTGAAACTTTCTTTTCGTCACTTGAAATGTTCAGAGGAATTCAACAGCTTTATTCACACTTGTTTTATGTGCATAAAACTATAATTTGTGTCTGTGTGTTGCTCCAAAAATATTGTTTAGCTGAAGAAGGTAAGCATAATGATCAGATATGGAATAGAAAGAATTACCAAAGTATGAGGAATATTCATTTATAAACTAGAGGTATAGTTTGAATAATGCCAATGTCAGCGAGTAAAAACAAAATAATCACAGATATAATCTGAGAGTTATATTCATTATAGAAGAGTAAAATAAAAGTCTTTTTGGTTAACTCCACACGCATAGACAACGCAAAGGATCAAGAAGTGATACTTGAATGGAAGAAAGCTGTGGAATAGGGAAAGGGGAAATGATTGAAAGGAAGCGATAAGCAAAGGCATTTTGCCTTGCATCAGCTATCATTATTTCGGGCCATGAAAATGGGAGATAGAGGGTAAGAGTGGATCAGGGAAAGAACAGCAAAGCTTCACAAAACTCATCTAAGCAAGCAAAGCAAGAAAGCCAAGCCAGTCCCTTATCTGATCAAATCACTTATAAGCACATCCGCTATTCCTTATCTCCACCAAGCTATCATATCATCAATTCCACCTCTCATCCTCCACCCCTACATACATACCCATTCTTCATTTTTGAGATTACATTTGCTTAACATGACTTCAAATTCCAATTCAAATGTTCTCATAAATGATTATGATTTATTAAGGCATAGTGAAATGTTTGATAAATAGCGAAGCACTATAGTAGATTTAGGAAGAAATACCAAGATATTTCATTCAGGATGAAATTGAAACTCCTTGATCAATCTCGGCTTAATTAAATTATTTATTTTTCCCAGACTTAAAAGATGCTAAATTTTATTAATTAGATATTTCAACATTATCAGGAAAAATGTTTTACTGTTTTTATGAAATATGAAAAAGTAGATTGACTATGAAAAAATGTCCACAAACTCTACCATATTTTCTTACTTCGGCTATGTAATAATTTCTATGACAGTCAGAAATAATCGTTAAAACTAAGCTATTGCATAATTCATGGCTATCGTAATTTCATGGCTAATTTATGGCTATCTTAGAATTATCATTCAATACAGAAATAGTTCGATTACCAATTTCGTCTATGTTACATCATTTGCATAACAAATCATCCTATTCATTGATTTCCGAAAACGAAATCGACTGAACTATTTTGAAGCATTTTAATTCATTCAGTGACTATTGAAGTAGCATTTTCTTATTTGGCGCAATCAAGAAACTAACTGTAAAAAAAAAAAAAAAAAAAATGGAAAAATGTAATAGTAGTAGTAGTAGTATGAAGAAAATAAAAGGTAAAAGGAATGCTGGAAATGGTTGGCAAGAAAGGCACATCGCTATACATCGAAATTTATTGACAATGTCCTGATGCTGTTGGTTGTAATGATGATGGGATGATTGTTGTTGACTTGATTGTTTGGTGCGTTGTCGATAAACCACATCTTTAACAGATATCAATCTTTTCAATGCCCGAGAGATACAAACTGGAAGGAATATTGCTATGATCAATTTGTTCGATCATTTCTAATTATACTTATATCAGATGGCTTCAAATGATATCTATACAGACTGTCAGATCAAATTTCTTTTTCAGAAATTCTGTGATCATTATGCATCGTTACATTGCCAAGACTTTTTCATCAAGGTAGTATTACATACGTCTGTTATGATTTGTCATCAATCTTCACTTCTTTTCGAATTTATGGTGTTTCAATTACTATCCATTCCTTCCAATTACCTGGTTTTCAATTTTCTCACTTTAAACATCAAATGTCAAATGAAAATTTATGGAAAAGATTTACTTTAAATAAATATAGAACAATTTTAGAATTTCAGGAAGTCTGAAAATGAATGCAGCATTTAGAGTTATGAATAATTTGCAGAGCAATGAATAATTTCCTTATATTTCATTCTTAATTGAAATTTCTCAATCAATAAGAAGAAAACTCATTGAATAATTTGCAACAGATAAGTAAAAATTGATTTGGGTCTCAATTTTTTTTTTTTGGTTTTTTGCATATATAATTTTAATTACCTTTTGATATCCTATTAATTTATTGAAATTATATAACATGCTATTACATTTATTTAAAAAAGGTTCATTGATTTGTAGGAAAATGTTAAATGTTCCTGAATACTTTTGCAATACATCACAATGAGTTAATTAATATTTGCATTCTTACAATTGAGCAATATATACAATAACTTAATAATTAATGAGAAATGGGAAGTGCAAATCGGATAGTTTGCTGCTTAGGCTTATCTTTTAAGCATCCGTTTATCCAATCAAGCCTTTTTATATTAATAATTATTAAAGCAATGATATATCATTGCAAAGTATAAACATACACATACATACACATACATACACATATACATATACATACACACACATACACACACATACATATACATACACACATATACACACACATACACACATACGCATACACATGTATGCATACAATATGGCAAAAATATTGCTTTGCCTTACACTGATTATAATTCTTTTGCTTTTATCTGACATTTGTTACATGAAATAATTCATTTTCGTTTAGTTACCTGGACAGGTAACCTAGGTAACAAAAAAAAAAAAATATCAATAAGGATAAATACACAAAGATAACACACATATACATACACATACACACGCTTATACACACTACACATTTAATAATATATTCATGTGATTTATGGAATCGAACAATGAAACTGCTCTATAAGAGGAGCAAAATAATTTCATATACTTTTTCCTTCACTCTATTGAAGTATATGACTGTTGTAGGTTCTTTTCTAAATGTAAATTGCATAAGTGGATTTCATGAAATTGAAATATAAGTTTGGAATGGATGAGCTTTGCAAAAAGTTTTAAGAGATGACAAAAATTTAATAGAATTGTATTTGGACAATAATGAAACTAAATGAGATATGTTACTTGCTATTGTAATGTGCAAAAGACTGTAATTATCTTATCATTCTGTACTATACTATGAGAGTTTTTCATTCTATTCTCCTTCCTCATATCATTATTATTAATTTGAATACTATGATTTATTCCATTTTATTTCAACTCCAAAAAAAAAGAACGGAAAGTTTAACCTTTCCTTAGATTTGTAATATATTCAAAAAAAAAAAAATTCAAAATTTTATGAGAATTTTAATGTCGACGAATTTTAAATTTTTGATACTACTATTTTGAACAATTCTTAACATTCCTCCATATCTTTTTCCATGTATTAACATTTCAGAGAAAATTAGCAATTTAAAATGATTTTTCTATTCTGCAAAAGAAAGTTCATTCCTCTCAATGAAATGAGGCATAAGTCTTTCAAGAGTATTGTCAGAACTCTTCTAAGATATAGTTCTTCCCACTTTTTTTTCATTATTTGATTAGATAGTTTGTTGTTTTTAAGACTAAAATTCCTCTTAGCTCTTGTTAATACTTACAAATTCATTTTATTTGTGCAATGAGACAATCAAACTAAATATTTTCACAGTAAAACAATTTTTGGGCTGCGTTAAGTTACAGAAGGCAAGATAGACGTTTGCTTGAGTGGAAGGTAAGTATTAACTATTAAGTTTGTTTTGTTCCTCTCAGTTATAACAGACTTTGCTAAGTGTTCGTCTGGATCAAGTGTTGCTATACAACTCAACTTAATTTAAATAAGATTTAAAAAGACTTTGAAGCTCAAAATTAAGTTCATCATGTAGCAATTGAGCTAAATTTTTTACAGGATGAATAAGATAAATCAACGATTTTTATTAGTGGGTTATTAATCAGCTGATTTATAGTCCCGAGATGAAAAAATAAATCATTGAGAATAGCTGAAAGAAAGAAAATTCACACAGGTTAACAAAGTGATAACATCTCCATCAATGATTTTACTTTTTTTCAACAAAGTTTTCAGAAAGCTGATTAACAGATCATCAGTCAGTTTCGCTTCTGCATAAGATTGAATCCAGAAGATTCCGGAATTCAGTGTAGTTTTTTTCTTTTTTTAGCACGATGTTTTCGAATGGTGATTGCTTTTAGATTGTAAGGGATCTGTCTCATGTCACATTTATTACCAGTATCATCATGTTCAACCCCTGGCTGGAACGATCCACCGGCAGTGCTTGACTCCACGAGGATGTCATCACCAAATACCGGTGCTTTGGCTAGTAGACATCGGCGTCCTGTGCATCCTTCCATTCAAGTATAATTTCAGTTTCTCCAAATTAGGTCGGAAATTATTTTTTCGAAAATACAACAGTCATATTACTAGCCGTTCCACATTTCTTGCTTGTTTACTATTCATCTTCTGTAACATCTTCCGCTTATAGTTTCGAATCGAAATTTCTTTACAAAAGTTTTGATCAGTTCTTCGTGTACGAGTTGGCTTGACGCTTTCGCGATCTGTATTCGTACTGGAAATCAAGATCAAAGAAGCTTTTGTCCTTTTATTCTACGAGAGGTTTTCGTCTTCTTTAAGCTAGCTTTAGGACAGCTGCTTTATATTTTGTCAGATACACTGCCTTTGTCAAACTCTCCGCTTGACTCTGTTTCGGTACGAGTCGTTGCTGGTACAACTTTCATATTGGCGAAGAGATTGTTATCAATATTTGTCACATTGTAATTTTGAACTGATAACAACAAAACTTACCTGAATGATTTTAATGTTTCATGAAATAATCTTACATCGTCGACATTGACACATTCTCATTTGTTATTGTGGTTCCTATATTTTAAAATTATTTGTTTATGTTGAATACAACATTTAAGATCAGCTGAAAATTCCAGAAACTGAAGTGCATCATTTTACTAATAATTTTTTTTCCGTTAAGATGATTGTTATATTTGAATGCATTTTCAGGCTTCCAATACTTCACCGATATACGCAAATTCGGTGCAACCGGTCCACTTTCCGCAGGCTACAAATTCAATTCTATCTCCAACTCACACTCCAGTTGTAACTTCAGGTCAAGAAACAGCAACCTGTAGAGCTCCTCCACAATCACTCCTTTCGACAGTATTGCCAAATTATGTCACAATGGATTCATTTGTCTCATATTCTGATTCTACATGTACTGACAGAACGAAGGATCAGTCGATTGAGAAATCTTCATTCCAGCAGCATCGTTCTATTTTTGATGCTTTCACTGTTCCAGGTAGCAAATTTTCTTTACATTGAATTCCCCTCTGGGTTTGAATGTATATTTATCCCATCTCACTGTAGTTAAAAATTGATATGACGGTAGTATTTAATGGTATTCTCTGTTAATTTTATTAATAGTAGGCTTAAAAATCACAGCAAACATTGAGAACTAGCTATTTTTGGCTAATACATGCAAATAAGCGCATTAATTTATGCTTTTCACCCCGTTTTGCTAGCAAGGCACACTCCTGGGATGACTTATTGTAAGCTTCTGCAGTATATATCTCCTGTATTTTTCTTATTAATTTCTTAAATTCGTATATTATGACTGTGCAATAGATAAAGCATAAATATCATTGTTTTGTTAGCTTTTCATTGTTTTATGAAAGTTGTGAAATTGAAAGCAATAATATTAAGTAGAGCAAACTGTTTCATATATTACAGATCCTCAACAGCTAACGCCACCGCAATCGACAAATAGAACATGTGATATATCTACAGAAAAACTTCCTGAGAGATGTGTTCAGGTAACTATTAAAAGGTTTATTTCATTAATGAGGTTTCTTAAACTTTTACCGTTACAAGTGTTTTTTTTGCAGTTTAGATTCTCATTTATCAACTGTTTTTCAGAAATCTTTTGACCCGAATTTATCCGCTTCAGCAAATGTTCAAGTTACATCTTCGATTGAAAGAAATCCGAATGCTTTAATTTATATCCCACCAAATGTTGGTTATAATTCACATTTTGCTAGATGCTTATAAAAGCTTTAAAAGCTAAGGATTAACATTTCTCAAATATAGACATAGATTCAGATTGTCTTGGAGGCAGAACATCATTAGGGCATGAGTCAGAACTTGTTCCTTATGAATATTACAGGATATGTGTAAAAATCTTTTCTAGAAAGTTTTTCTTTATATTTTCAGGTGATAAATGAAAGCAGTAGATCTGCTGCATCGCCGTATCCGACTGATTATGTACCGCCCAAAAAGGCTGCTGGTGATGTGTCCTTGAGTGGACTTCAGCTTGTCCAGTTCTTGATCAAAGCTACATATAGACTTCCAGCTGTAACTTTTTTTTATTTGATTCATAAATATATCTCGTCTTCTTAATGTCTGGATTTGTTCCTTTTGGTGATGAGCGATAGAAAACAAAAAGCGAGTCTTTCTTATAAAAAGATTTAGTTAAGGTTACTTGGCAAAATAGATGTCTTTAAAACTTATCAAAATCATTTTTAAGAAATCTGTAGAAGAAATCTTAAGTAACTTTAACTTCAAGTCATGAACTTTTGTTTTTTCTGTGAATATTCAACTCGTGGAAGGTATATTATTTTTAGGGAGTAACTAGAGATGGAATTCAACTACGTGTAAATCAGCTGGGTGAATCAATGAATGCAGGGCAAATTACAGAGAGTTGCATCAAGAAGCTGAATTTCGTCGTTGATGGTAAAATGAAGTTTTCGTGATGCTTTAACATCTTAAATTTTTTTAGCGTGATACTTTTTGAAGAACGAAACAGTCATTATCTGCTGTTCAGAAATTTTAGGGTATTTCCTAGTATTAAAAAAGTAGTTGTTTGGGATTCACTATTTCTATAAACGACAGGGCATGAACGAATTGATAAATTATAAAGCACAAATAAGGCAATAAAAATCTAAATAATTAATTACGGTATGCACTTATGATTGTCTCATCGATACGTAACAATTGATTATATTGTAAGTACAGGCATTTAATTACAACACATATTTTTTGTGGGATTTTTCAATCTCTACGGATCGTTTTTAATTCGCAATAATAAAATGTCTAAAATTGTATTTGTAGCGCTGGATCGTGGCTTATTTGATGAAGCGCATCAGTTTTTTGAACAGTTACAAACATCGTTCCCAACCGAAGCCCGAACTAGTTGGGCTCAGGGTATTCGGTTATTGTTAAATGAATTGAGACGTCCAGCTCGTATTGATAGTGCTGATTCAGCTCGTATCGGTAGTGCTGGTTCAACTCGACATCTATAATCAATGAAACTGAATATCAGAATTAATTTCACTTCGCTTTTATTTGCTAAATTTCTAAATCTCGATTAGGTTGTGAATGCTCTTATTTTTTGAAATTTATTTGTAAGTCTATGTCAATTTGTCAAGTTCTTATTGCATATTTTTTTCCGAAATTGATATGTTGCAATGATTTGGAAAAATTGCATATCTTATCCAAGTACCTCGCGTTTTTTGACTAGAAAAGAGTGAGATGAAATAATTTAGTTTTTAAAGTTGTTCTGAATGTTGGTAATAATATAAATTTACTAATTTACCTTATTTGCTTCGTACTTTCTTTAAGGAAAAGTGATTTCTATTCTGAAGAACTATTTCTCAGTGTTGAAATCACTTTTTCCTGGTGTTGAAAATCATGGTTTTATAAATTATTTATAAATAATTAGGAATTGAAGATTTGAACATAGTGGATTTAAATACTGTGATGTAATAACAAAATTGCTGTAAATGTGAAACATTGGTGTTTTCATTCGTGGCTTTTATTACATGTTTTATGAACAGAGTTTTATTTATTTCAAAGTTTTTGTGTGAAAGAATTGAGATTAGCTCAAAATTCGGCTGTAATTGATGAGATCGGTCAAGAAGTTTGAAATTCACTCATTGCTTCTCCTTTTTTAATTATGACGATAATAATAGAAATAAAACTATCCTGCTGCTTTTTATAGCCAGTCTAGACCAATCATTCTTATGCTGCTTCTCTCTTGTAAAGGGAACATTGAAATTATTTTAAGATTTTAGCATTCGTTTAGATGACTGTACTGTTAGTGAACTATTATTAAAAATTTTCGTGTAAAAACTGGAGGGAAGTTTAGCAGTTCATTTTTCGAATATTTGTAAGATTTAAGTTCCTGTGCTCGTAAAATTAATACTTCAAGGAAGAAACTAAGGAATGGTATGGGCAATAAATCTGTGACATAAGTTCCATGCGTTTAACAGTTTGGTTGCGAAAGAATTTAAATCTTCCTGAATGGAATCGTCGAGTTTGGGAAATCGGATATCGTGGACCTCCTCTTCCAAAATTGAAAATGTAGGTGCTTCTCAAATATGTGAGTTCTTCGTTGTAGAATTGAGGCTTAAAGAGGTTTAGAGAAGTAAAATAGTAGAAGGTAGAAAAAAGTAACATGCAGTTTTCATACAATTATCTGCTACTTTTAGAAAAGGCAAACCGGATTTTCCGATCAGTAACAATGCAATCAGACAATTGCAAGATAAACTGAAACGGGAATATGAAGTGATGAAGTGTCTTGCAACACCATATTTAAACAAGGTTTACCATTAGACATAACTTTTTATCTTTTTTACTTGAGAATTTTGTTGAGAAATTTTTGATATCTTTCACGGAACATTTAATAAGTATTTGATTTCGACTGAATGAAATATGAAATTGAGAAGAAATTAGTCTAATTGTTTTGTATATTTTTTATACCAGTAATGTGACTAGATTTTGATAAAACAAATAGTTCATTATACTTTTCAGCATGCTATGATATATGTTTCTGAAAAATGAGAAGGTATTCTGTGAATTTGGCGAATTTGACTTTCAGCAATGAAAAGGACATGTTTTTGTTTTATATCATTGCTTATTTTTCAGGAGATGGAACATGAATATGTTAAAAAATATGGTAATTCTGCGGAACAGCGGGAGAAAGAGCTTTTAGAAATGGAGCAACGTCGTATGCCAGGAAAACCTAAAAAGAAGATTGTTGGAAGTAATAAAGTGTTGAAAGCGAGAGCGAATGTTGGTAATTTGTTGCATGAACATCGAACTGTCGAAAATACTTTGAAGGAATTAATTGTTAGGCAACGTTGGGATTGAACTTAGCATCTTTTTTTTTTGTATCACGGGGAATAAAAAGTCTCAAAAGAATATCCCATGCTGCATGACATCAGTGGTCGTAATTTCGTAATGAAACTAGTGACAGCTGAATATTCGTATTTTCAAATGTTAAAATAGTCCAGAGAATACGAAAATAATGGCTTTGTAATTACAGTAAAAATATACTGTCTGACAGGATTAAAGAAGATCTTTTTCAAAATCGTTCAATTAGTTTTTCTTATGCATGATATCGAAAAAATATGCGGGAAATTTCACATCTTCACTAATATTTCCTGTTATGTGAATCTTTGTTTGATGTCATTTACTGTTTTTTTTTTTTTCTCAGAAGTTGTTAAATGTTTTTCTTGACTGCAAAAATAAGCAGCGATTTGATTTTTACAAAAATTTAAGATGATGATCATTGTACTGAAACATTTTTGCATCTACAAAAGACTAATACTGGCGAAGGTTAAGGAAGAAGGAATATAACAAAACTAGATTACTCCCAAACTTTTCCAGAATTTCACTATTACAGTAAATTTAAAACAACATAAGGGGAATGGATGAAGAGACGGGAAGAACTGGAGACCAAAGGAAGAACGAAGTTATATAATCGTGAAAATATGTAGTTATATATATTTTCAGTTATATATATTTTTTTGAAAAGTTATGTAATCTTATAATTTTTTTTCATTAAAAATGATAAGAACAATGATCACTGGTGTAAGAATCAATCCAACGCTCAATGGATATCTCCACCAATAATTTCTTTATAGATGCCAATGTTCAGATAAAAAAAAATTACAAAAAAAATATACTAGTTCTATTTCTAAGTGACTCCTTTAATAAATAACTCCAATGTCGCTCTCACGAAAGTGTCAGTATTTCAAATCATGTTGTTACCATATGTGATACGATGCAAAGCTTGACTTTCCGATCTGTATTCGTCATCAGCAGTAGACGGAAAAGTAATTTTACACTACATCGGAAATTGTCCAGAAAGAGAAGCATGCGCGAATAAAGGTTTTCTTCGATGAATCACAATTGATGCTTTCGTAATCATCAGTGCATTCGCACCGGAAACCGCGCACGAAACTGATATCTGTATACAAGTACCCATCATATAAGTTTGTAAACCTGCAATGTTATAAGCTTAAAAGCAGTAAATTTTTATCACAATTTGTTTGGTTAGCCAAAAATTCGCAAGTTTTCCCATTGTGAGTTGGTTGGAAGACACTGACAGTAATAGCTAAATTGACATTAGTAATTGAAAGAACAGTAATCATAAATTGTTTCCTCGAAAATTTATCTCATCTCTCGCGCGTTTATGATATGTTAACAGTACAGGTGAAGTCAGGACATTGGATGAATAATTTGTAGGGTAGTTCTGCACTTTATAAAATTGTAATTTCGTTAATATAGTAACTCAAACTGTAGAGCTATTGCGATGCAACAATATTCGAAATGGTTGAATCATGTATATTAGCCCACAGTTGACTTTGCTTTTTCATGGAAATCTGGCGGTTAGAAATTCTGAAAAAGGATTTTGACATTTTCTTGAAAAAAAGAACGAGAAAAAACGAGCAATTTTTGATTACTAAATCACTACCGGATCAACTCATATTTAATTTAGTTTCTGCTACCTATTACAACTTTGCAATCAAATTTCAGAATTTGACATCAAATACCTTTGTTGTTTGTACTGCAACCATTCATTATTCAACTTTATCAGTACACTGTGCTATAAGATCAAATACTTTAGGTTAAGAAAATCTCTAAAATTTTGATCTTTTCAAAAGTAAAATAAATTCATCGTTGCAAAAACCTATTCCATTCATGAATTTCCTAGTTTACTTTAGATGATTACAGATATTTATGAATGTAAGAAAAGATGAAGTTGTTTTGGAAAAAGTCTTACGCTCTCTTTTTTGAGATGCATGTACTACCATTTTGGCAAAGTTGTGTAATTTTGCATGGATTAAAATTGGTCTTTAAGTCATCCGTTCGCTGTCGTCGATGTTTGCATCAAGTATATTTGGTATCTTTGATAAGATGTGAAATCGTCTCATTAGAAATATGTTACGATCTAATTCTATAATCATTATACGTTATCCGTCCTTTTTTTACTAATTATTAAAAAATGTAATTATCTATTTCCAAAAATAACTTGGTTGTGACGAGAAATTTGCGTACTTCCTGCAGACGGCTTTTTTATTTCTCGTTTGGCTTGAAATTCAAATCCAGATATGCTGCAGATTATAATGCCTGACTTGGGTGGCCAATAATGACTAATAATGAAGATTTTTCAGCAATCTCTGATGATCACCCACACTGATCAAGAATGTACGACTCAAGAGAGATGTGTGATAAGAAAACAGTGAAGTATTGCTAATCTACTTGCTAGAGTGAGGAAAAATGAGTTTAAAGTTCATGCCAGCTAGCATGCTCGTACAGATTAATACAAGATTTGATTTTACGAATACTGGATGGGAAATACAAAAACTCTGCAGAACGATGGAATTTTTTTAAATAACTTAAATAAAGAGATAAAAGAACGCACAAATTTTGAATTACAGAATAGAAGAAGTCGCGATAGATCGGTCGCAGTTATCGTCCTTTCTTAACTGAAAAGTCGCGAGATTTCATGACTAAGAAATCCCGAGATGTTTTTAAGAAAGGTATGAAAATGTATCCTAATTTTTCTTCTAAGCTTTCCATTATTTAATTTCAAAACTTTTGAATAATTCCAT